>JAJOOS010021037.1:0-14091 GCA_029582725.1 Solanum chiquidenum
TTGTTTTAATGAAGTTTAAATATGTGGATGTAAATAAGTTTTTCATTCCGCACTATTTTCATTATTGAATGCAATGAATGACTATGTGGCTCGTATAAGACCCCTTCGGGGTCGAATACGCCATGTTACGACTAGGGGGTACTCTCGGGTCGTGAGAAGAGGAAACTTTGATTTTAAAGATAGCTTTTGAGCTAAGTTTTTGAGCAATTATCTCAAATCACATAAAGAAGTATGTTTTTAAACATAAGAGCTAGTATCATATTTTGGGAGTAGTATTGAGCACCAATATGGGGGAGAGTTGAGACAATTCACTGCCCCCATAAACCATGTAGCCATCATGGGTAGAAAAGGGTCATACTTTTTTGATGATTCCTTTAGTGCTTTTTATCATAGACTAGTAGATCCATTTAGTAGTCAGGTTCTATACCCTCGGCAAGGTATAGGACGGCCCTGGCAGCGTGAGGCAAAATGTTGTATCATCATAATAGCTCTTACGTGATGGTTGTTGGTTAGAGAAACTCCCACAGAAGTAATTGTATTCTTATATACATAGTTTATTTGTATTTTTACATACATCTCAGAGTTATATTGTATCTTTGCATGCACACAGAATTGAAATCCATGTTTTAAAAGCTTTTCTTTATATTGCACTTGTTTTATACTCCTTTATATTGAAATGAGTTTAGTTAAGTTGATTTTGAGTTTAACCAGCTAAGTTCTTCAGTTCCTTTCAAGCTTATGTCTTGTTTTAGAATTCCCATCGCATACTCGTACACTCAATGTACTGATTTCATTTGTCCTGCCTCTTTGTATGATACAGACACCAAGATCAGCATCTAGCGCATCATTGATCCAGTGAGCACTCAGAGTCGTGTGGTGAGCCTCCTTGATTTCCGGAGGATCCCTTTTATTTCTTTCAGTATTATTATTAGTTCATTAGGATGTCGTGGGTCTTGTCGCGACATCTATCTCAGTTGTTTAGAGGCTTCAAAGAAAGTCAGATGTTAGTTCTTTAGTCTTTCATTTTCATTATCTTATGTTCAAACTTGAGTTTGCCTTATTGGCTAGTTAAATGTTTTATTTATAACATTCTAAGTTTTGTTTGGGTTTATCTTGTTAAGTTAAGTCTTCCGCTGAGTAAGTAAGCCAGGCCAGGGTTCACTTGGGGCTAGCAATGGTTCTCGAGTGCTAGTCCCACACAAGGTGTAAGCTCGAGGAATGACAAACTTGGTATCAGAGCACAGAGTTCAAGAGTCCTAGGGAGTCTATGAAGCCGTGTCTGTAGAGTCCTAGTTATCGGTGTGAAGCGTGCCACATCTATAATTAGGAGGCTGTAACACTTAGGAAACTATCTCACTTATTTCATACTCATTTCATGCGTTAGAGTTTGATCTCTAAAAAGTTTCTTTCTAACTCGTGCTTGCGCGTGTCTTTTAGATCATGCCTCCACGAAGAGCTGTTAGAGGTCGTTCGGCTAGAAGGAATGTTGAACTACAGGAAGAAGGGGTACCCAATGCACTAAAAGTGCAACCCCAAGGAGAGGTCACCAATGTTGAGTTTCGTGAGGTTATCCAGATGTTGAGCCAAGTTGTGACCAATCAAGTGGGACAACTAAGAGGGAATCATCAGAAAGTGGATGATACTTCGAGGATCCGTGAGTTCTTACGGATGAATCCTCCAAGCTTCACAGATTCTAGTATTACTGAGGATCCAGAGAATTTTGTTAAAGAACTTTAGAAAGTTTTCAAAATCATGCATGTTGATGATATTGAGAGAGTGGAACTAGTTGCATTCCAGATGAAGGGTGTCGCTAGGATATGGTTCGATCAATGGAAGAAGAACCGATCTGAGGATGCACCAACTGCAAGTTGGGTGTGCTTTGAGGAGGCCTTCTTAGGGCATTTCTTCCCCCGAGAACTGAAAAAGGCTAAGGTATGAGAGTTCCTCACACTTAAGCTGGATTCTTTGAGCGTTCATGAGTATAGTATAAGGTTCACACAACTTTCCCGGTATGCTCCGGAGATGGTTGCTGGCATGAGGAGTAGAATGAGTTTATTTGTTGCTGGGCTGTCTCGTCTGTCAAGTGTAGAAGGTAAGGCTGCAATGCTAATAGGTGACATGAATATAGCAATGTTGATGGTCTATGTGCAGCAGGTTGAGGAAGAGAAGCTGAGGGATAGAGAGGAATTCAAGAATAAGAGGGCTAAGACAGGTAATGAGTCCAGGAAGCAGAAGAGTAATGTCAATCGGTCATCATTCCAACATAAACAGAAGGGATCTGCTCCATCATCTGCTAGTGCACCTGCATCCAAGAACAAAAGTGAGTACAATAGTTAGAATTTCAGAGCCAAACCTGCCTATTCTCAAGGGTATGGCACAAGGGGTAGTAAGTCTCCTGCCTGCACTAAGTGTGGTAGGAACAACTCAGGTACATGTCATGAGGGATCCACTGGTCGCTTCAAGTATACCCAGAATGGTCATTTCATGCGAGAATTTCCAAAGAACAAGCAGGGTAATGGTAATAGGGGTAATACAACCCATTCTTCTTCAGTTGCTCCACCAGACAAGGCTTCACCTAGAGGAGCTACTTCAAGTACTGGAGGAGGAACAAACCACCTGTATGCTATCACTAGTCACCAAGAGCAAGAGGACTCGCCAGATGTTGTCACTAGTATGATCCAAGTCTTTAACTTTAATCTTTATGCTTTGCTAGACCCAGGAACGAGTTTATCCTTTGGAACTCCGTATGTTGCGATGAATTTTAATGTTATTCTTGAGAAACTTAGTGAACCCTTCAGTGTTTCTACACCTGTTAGTAAGTCTATTCTAGCAGAAAGAGTTTATCGTGATTGTCCCATTTCCGTCAATCACAAGAGTACCATGACTGATTTAGTTGAGTTAGACATGGTAGAATTTGATGTCATTCATGGTATGGATTGGCTTCTTCCCTGTTATGCCTCAGTTGATTGTAGAACTCGAGTTGTCAAGTTTCAGTTTCCAAATGAGCCAGTCTTGGAGTGGAAAAGTAGTTCAGCAGTGCCTAAGGGTCATTTTATTTCGTACCTTAAGGCAAGAAAGTTAGTTTCCAATGGGTGTGTCTATCACTTATTGTGAGTTAATGACTCTAGTGTTGAGATACCTCCTATTCAGTCAGTTTCAGTAGTAAAAGAGTTTCCAGAAGTCTTTCCTGATGATCTTCCCGGAGTCCCTCCTGAGAGAGAAATAGACTTCGGTATAGTCCTTCTTCCAGATACTCGTCCTATATCTATTCCGCAATATAGGATGGCACCAACAGAGTTAAAAGAGTTGAAGGAGCAGTTGAAAAATCTCCTTGATAAGGGCTTTATTTGACCAAGTGTCTCACCTTGGGGAGCTTTGGTCTTATTTGTGAGAAATAAAGATGGTTCCCTTAGGATGTGTATAGATTACCTCCAGTTGAACAAGGTTAACATCAAGAACAAATACCCTCTTCCTTGAATTGATGATATTTTTTATCAACTTCAGGGTGCTACTTGTTTCTCTAAGAAAGATCTCAGATCTGGCTACCATCAGTTGAGGGTAAGGGAATGTGATATTCCAAAGACAGCATTCAGGACCCGTTATGGTCATAATGAGTTCTTAGTTATGTCCTTTTGTTTGACCAGTGCGCCTGCAACATTCATGGACCTTATGAATGGAGTATTCAAGCCTTATTTAGATATGTTTGTTATCGTGTTCATTGATGACATACTAATCTATTCAAGGAATGAAGAAGATCATGCTAGTCATCTAAGAATAGTTCTCCAGACTCTAAAAGATAGAGAGTTGTATGCTAAGTTCTCGAAATGTGAGTTTTGGCTTCAGTCTGTGGCATTCTTAGGCCACATTGTGTCTGGAGAGGGAATTAAAGTTGATACCAAGAAAATAGAGGCAATGCAGAATTGGCCTAGACCTACATCTCCAACTGATATTAGGAGTTTCGTGGGGTTGGTTGGCTATTATAGAAGGTTCATAGAGGGGTTCTCATCTATTTCATCCCCTTTGACCAAGTTAACTCAGAAAACAGTGAAGTTTCAATGGTCTGAAGCTTGTGAGAAAAGCTTTCAGGAATTGAAAAAAAGGTTGACTACTGCCCCAATTTTGTCCTTACCAGAAGGTTCGCAAGGTTTTGTAGTTTATTGTGATGCGTATAGAGTTGGTTTGGGTTGTGTGTTAATGTAGAATGGCAAGGTTATAACTTATGCCTCCAGACAATTGAAAGTTCATGAGAAGAATTACCCAACCCATGATCTATAATTGGTTACCAAAGTTTTTTGTTTGAAAATATGGCGCCATTATATTTATGGTGTTCATGTGGATGTGTTCACCGATCACAAGAGCCTTCAGTATGTTTTTACTCAGAAAGAGCTTAATCTCAGACAAAAAAGGTGGTTAGAATTACTCAAGGGTTATGACATGAGTATTCTTTATCACCCAGGTAAGGCTAATGTTGTTGTTGATGCCTTGAGCAAGTTGTCTATGGTAGTACCGCCCATGTTGAGGAAGAAAAGAGAAAGTTAACGAAAGATGTGCAAAGACTTGCACACTTAAGAGTCCGACTAATGGATTCCACAAAAGGAGGAGTAGTGGTGAAGAATGGGGCTGAATCATCATTAGTGTCAAAAGTAAAGATAAGAAAGACCAAGATCCTATTTTACTTGAATTGAAGGCAAATGTTCATAAGCAAAAAGTAATGGCTTTTGAACAAGGGAGGATGGTGTTTTGAGGTATCAAGGTAGATTATGTGTACCAAGGGTGGATGAACTCCAAGAGAGGATTATGGAAGAAGCTCGTAGATCCAGATATTCCATTCATCCAGGTTCCACAAAGATGTATCGCGATTTGAGAGAAGTCTATTAGTGGAGTAGTATGAAGAAAGGCATTGCAGAATTAGTTGCTAAGTGTCCGAATTGCCAACAAGTTAAGGTAGCGCACCAAAGGCCAGGTGGTATGGCTAAGAATATAGAACTTCCGGAATGGAAGTGGGAGATGATTAATATGGATTTCATCATAGGCTTACCAAGGTCTCGCAGGCAACATGATTCTATTTGGGTGATTGTCGATAAAATGACAAAATCAACCCACTTTTTGCCAGTAAAGACTACCCATTCAGCAGAGGACTATGCCAAGTTGTATCTTCAAGAAGTGGTTAGACTTCATGGAGTTCCGGTTGATGAGTCCATGATTTGGACTCATTTAGGGCTCTATTTGGATAGATTTCGTGTCCACAAATGCTTTTTTTGTACCAATAACTGATGTAAAATCATTGATTTCCAGGTATACGGATTGAAGAACAAAGAATGGACACTATTGTGGAAAAAGGAACAAAGCATCTAAAAGAACTAAGAAAATAAGGCATGGTGATCGTCGAGTCCATTGGGCGAGTCACCGAATGGCCACTATCTCGCCTAAAGTTTCAGTGTACCAAGCCCTGCAGGAGGAAATCAATTTGGCGAGAGAAAGAAGCAGTCGGCGTGTCACCGACTGGTTTTGCGATGCAGTTTTGGATCGCCCAAAGTTACAAAACTTGAGGATGCTGAAGGCCAAAGCAAAAAGGAGAGGGAACTGACCAAAGAGCGGATCGCCGAGTGGATCGGCGATCCCGACTTACTGTGCCGAATGGTCCTTCACATACATTTTTGGTGACTATAAATACATTTATTAAACATTAATTTTGAGCTTTTGGATCATTATCAAGTATCTTATTTTTGAATATTGAGTATTCTAAACTAAGAGACAAGTTTTCCTTAGCTTTAAAGAATTGAAATTTTCCATTTTGGAGAAATTGAAAGTGGGTCTTCTAGATTCTTCAATTTGGAAATTTGTAAAGACGAAATTAATCGTACCCAGTTGATGGAAACACAATTTGGTAACGATTTCTATCTTTTTATGATGTCTAGCTAAAACCCCAATTCTTAGGGTGTGATTATGGGTTGATTTAGCTTGTGGGTATTGCTAATTGTTAGTTTAAATGTTGTTTAGAAGTGATTTCATTCAGTAATTGTGGTGTAATTTAAAGGGTTGTAGTTGCAAATGCAATTCTACCTTCATGTTTTTGGCTTGCTCGAGAGAGAGGTTTTAAAACCAAGATTACTGAATTGATGGTCTGTGGGTATTGGGTTGTCATGGGTTCAGCTCGAGAGAGTGAATTCTAAGCCCTTTTGCACATATTCAGTTCAAGAGGTGAATGGACTAAAGCATAGGTTGTTCTTATTTGTTTGCTTGTTGGTGTTGGAGAGAAACCAACTTGATTCGGGGTAAATTGTTCAAGAGAAAGTTTATCCCCACTAAAGTCTAGCTTAGTCACTGATTTGCAGCAATTTACTAACAGTTACAATCACCCATTTTTCTACATTAGCCTATAATCCAATCACATCCCAACAACCCGTCTGATTATTGTTAAATTCGTGTTATTTGTTGTTGTTGTAGCTGATAGTTAAAACCAAAACCCCCTTTATTTGACATTCGTGTCACCCCTAATTTGAATTATGTTTTTACTCGTATATGTCTATTCCTATGATTGACTTGAGCATATTCATACTTTAAGCCCTCGGCCGGCAAGGCCCCTGTAAACAGATCCATAAAAGAAATAGCTACTCCCAAGAGTTTATATAAAGAAATAGCCAACTAGCACAGAAGTCCTGATTGGGCCGTCGAGGCCACCATGATCTCTATACCGAAACTGAAAGCAGGTATATCAAGACAATGCATCACACAACTAACAAGCTTCAACAAACCAACAAACTAGGCCAGCATGGCCATAACGTAGCTATAAACCCCACACACTAGTCTGCAAACCTCTAAGAGTAGTAAATATTGGCGGGACTGGGTCCCAACCTAGCCATGAAAATATATACAACAAAAGCTAACAAACCTCCCAACTCTGGCAGCTCCGAAGGAAAAGTGCTATCCAACCGGATATGAGTCAATACTACTGCTGAGGAGGTCTACTGGGTCGTCAGTCAGGACCTTCATGCATGAATGCAGCACCCCCAGGCAATGGGGCGTCAGTACAAAATAATATACAGAGTATGAAAGACAATAGACTATGAGCAGGTATCATAATATACTGGAGTAATCTGGTAAATAAATCAAGAATAAGATAAGCATACTGACCTGCTCCTAAATCTAAACTTATCAAAAATAACAAAACAACAACCTAACCAAGCCCCCATAAGCTCAGCAGGTACAAACAGCACACAAGATTACCTACCCAGGCCCCCATAAGCCTAGAAGGTGTCAATCAGTCTATATACCCCTATCAGTAGTCCCCTAGCCCCATAGGCATTCACAGAGCCCTCTTAGGAAATAGTATAGCCCCGTAGGTAGCACATAGCTCTCTTAGGCATCAATATAGCATATAGGCAACTCATAGCCCTCTTAGGCAACAACATGGCCCCGTAGGCAATTCATAGCCCTTCTAGGCATCAATATTGCCCTGTAGGCAACTCATAGCCCTTCTAGGCGTCAATATATCCTTGTAGGCAACTCATATACCTTCTAGGCGTCAATATAGTCCTGTCGACAGAACATAGCCCTTCTAGGCATAGATCACATCCTTGCAGCTAACCACAATAGCCCAAAGGGCAACAATAACAATTCAATAGCTAAAAGCGAGCAATTTAGTTATAAGCAACCTATACAAATAGCCTCTAAGTCGTGTCCAACATAGGGACGCTACTACTGAATAAGAATCCCAATAAGAGAGGATTATATCCACTCGAGCAACCAATAATCAATAATAATGGCTACAAGTATAACAATGATAACAACTTTATTACATTTCTCCTAAGCTTTGAGAAAACATGCCGTAAGAAGAGAATAGCATTAACATACCTTTTTTGCTAAATTCATGTGGCCTAATGACTTTTACTCATAACCCCCTCGATACTTGATTATAAGCTTGTAATACACCTCAAAACTTTAAAATATGCCCAAACCCCTGCGGTCCACACACCAA
This sequence comes from Solanum chiquidenum, assembly GCA_029582725.1. NCBI lineage: Eukaryota > Viridiplantae > Streptophyta > Magnoliopsida > Solanales > Solanaceae > Solanum > Solanum chiquidenum. The sequence continues at coordinate 7,979 of JAJOOS010021037.1, forward strand.
AGTACGATATGCTAGGAAATTGATAAAATAAATTATACCCTGTTGACGAGCTCAACGCGTAGAACAACTTTTGTCAAGGACTTAAGTCACGAAAATTAGTAACTTGGCTTGTCCTAGAAGTGGGTTTTGTAGGTTTTGTGAGTTTTTTGGTTCTTCACTAAGGAAAATGAAGGAAAAATGAAGAAAAGTCAAAGAAGATGATATATATAAAGTTCCACCGACCTAGGGGACCCACCTCACCTGCCGGCTTGCGCAGTCTTGCGAAAATGTGAATATCTCTCCATTATGAAGTCGTATGAACAAACGGGTTGATGCGTTGGAAACTAGAATCGTAGACCTTCGATTTCAGAGGTCGTGGGGACCATAAATCTTAATAGATTGGGAGAAAATGTCCGAAACATTTGACCCAAATTTCAGACAAATCTTTAAAAAGAAATTTATGGTAACTTTTGCCAACTTTTATTTTGCCACTTACCTAACTTCAAAACTTGAGATACAACACTTGAACACTTAAAATATCACATAAAACATCATTCTTAATTTATTACCCACCCTCTTGGTCTTTCCACGAAGATACGAGTGAATTTATACGTTTTGAAAAGTCGGGGTGTTACATTATTTGTGTCCTCAAATGCCTATTTTATGTTCTAAACTGATGTTAATGTATTGATTTACAACTATGAAGGCCAAAGAGCAAGGCAAGGACATAATCGGACAGAAAGGAACTGAAGAGCTGAAGAAATGAAGAAAAAGAAATCCTGGAGATCGCCAAGACCACTAAGCGCACCGCACAGTGGCTCTTTAGCTCGCCCAAAGTTCCAACATACCAGCCTAGGGAAGAACCAATTTGGTGATAGAAATGGACAGTCGATGAATTGTCGATCGGTTCCACGACAATAAATATGGATCGCCCAAAGTTGCAGGACCTGAGGTGTTGAAGGCCAATTCAAAATAGCGATGGAAGAGGACACTGGGCGGATCGCTAATCGGTTCGGTGAGGCGCGACTTAATCCATCGAATTGACTTTAAGGCTTAATTTTGGGAAACTATAAATTTGATTTTAAACATAAATTTGAGGAGTTCACTCCTAGATATTACAGTTCTTGTAACACATCAACATTTTTTTGAATTAAGACTCGAACCATCCTTCGTAGTGAGTAAGTTTTTACCAAGGAATTGAAATTTTTCCTAAGTGTTAAGGTCACTAGATGTAGCACCTTAAGTTCCAAGAAGAACTAGAGAGAATTCATTGAAGTCATTCCTAAGTCCTTCTAAGATTTGGGTCAAATTCAAATGACCATAACTCTAAGTACAAGATGAGTTAGGTGTACCATTAGATGCAAATTGAAAGGTCTTTGAATTATATTTCCAACGCCACCGAGTTTGCTAAGCTTCAAGTCCATATAAGTGAGATATGCTCTTTTAAAGTCAGGTTGTACAGTTAAGGAAAGTTACCCGAAAATAGTAAGGGGTGTATTCATCTTTTCCAAACCCAATCAAATTTAATTCATTTTTTGTAAGTTTTTAAGTGTCTAATCCTATTAGGTTAAGTTTTATAATCATAATATATGCCTAGGGTTTTAGGTGAGAATTCAAGAAGAGAAAAGAAGAGAAAAAAGGAGAAAAAAGGAGAGGATCAAAGGTTCGTCTAGGTTCTTAAGTGTTGTTGCAGATTTTCGCAATGGGTCTGATCCCTAAGAGATATGTAAGCTTCCGTAGTGTTGAGTTTGCTTACCCACACACCAATCATGTTAATTTCAGCGTTAAATTTATTCTAGAAAGATGAACGTTTGATATTCTTGAATTGTGTTCTTGAAATTGGCTTTCGTTCTTGAGTTAAGATGAGATTGATGAGTTCTTGAGGAAATCGTATCGATTTTAGAGTTGTGTTTTATTAGATTCTTGTGTACATGTATTGAGTATCTGAATATAAAGAGAAATTGAGTAAAAGAATCGAATTTAGGTGAATTGGGGTTAGAAAATGAACAAGAAAATAGTCGGGGAGAATCTGGCACTCCACTCCGCATCGCGGACCTACCCTCCCTTTGCCCAGAATCTTCCTCCGTATCATGGAGAGGTCGCGGACCCCTCTGCCTAAAAATTTATTTTGCGACCAAATATTAAAACACATCTCTGCGTCGCAGACTTGCTTCGAGACAGTGATTTCTTGACCGTTTCTCATGTTTAACTATCTAAAAGCACTCTTAATCATCATGATAGATTTCCTACCGCAAATCATAACCTTGAATTCATAATTCAAATTCAAGGTAGAGCTAAGAGTTAAGTCTTGAGAGTTCTTTCGAACATTTTTAGAAAGTCACTTTGAATCTTTTGAGGAGTCTTCTATAATTTCTAATAACTTGTTTCAAGACTAAAGTAAGTGAGCACGAGAGTGAGGACAATATATTCATGAGTCTACACTATCAATGAGATCCTTCATATCATGAACCATAACTCTTGAATTCATAATTCACATTCAAGAGAGAGTTAAGAGTAAAGTTTAAGAAAGCCTTTAAGTTCAATTGTGAATCCTTTGAGATCAACTATCGATTTGAGTTAAGTTTTGAGGAAATAAGTATGAGAATGATAAGAGTACTATACAAGAGATCCATATTGTTATGTAGATCCTTGAGTCAAGTCGTTCATGCCCATAAATTCCACATGGACTCCATAAATTGAGTATCATTGAGAGGAGTAGTACCTTCAAGTTCTAAGTCTTGAGTATCGAGTTCCTAACCCTTTCGAGATTATATTTCTAATCATGGGACTATTACATGTTACCCATGAATCCCTTGAGTTGAGTAGTTTATGCCCATAATTCTGTATGAACCCGATAAGTCGAGTAGTCTTGAGACGAGAAGTATCTTTGAGTCCTTGAGTTAGTAGTTCATGCCAATAATTCTACATGAACCCTCTGAGTCAAGCATTCTTGAAATGAGTATTACGACTACAGTTGTTGAGTTATGAGTTGTTGAGTCTCGAGTATTGAGTTCTAGTTATGGTTATTGATAACCTTGAATTGAGTCGTTCAAGTCCATAATTCGGCATGAACTTTATTTTTAGAATTCTTTTACAAATTTTCTAAAATCATCTTAAAACTTGAGCACTTGAGTTGAGAAAGAGTATAGTCGTTCATTTCCTTAAAAATGATATATGGGAACTAAGTAGTCCCAAGAGTAAATGTTTTCACATTTTAAAGGGGAGGAAACTGAGATTTCCAAAAGAGTTTTAAGCAGTTTGAGTAACATCTCTTTTTAGAGAATGATTTTGAGTAATAATATCAAACCACAGAAAGAGTTTTGTTTTTAAGCATATGAGCTGAGTATATTTTGGGAGTAGTATTGAGCACCGATATAGGGACGAGTTCAGATAACTCAAGTCTCCATAAACCATGTAGCTAACGTGGGTAGAAAGGGTCATAATTTTTAGATGATTCCTTAATTCTTTTTAGCATAGACTAGTGGATCCACTTAGTTGAGAGGTTCTATACTCAGGCAATGTAGAAGACAGTTCTGGCAGCGTGGGCGAGATGTTGTATCATCACATTTCTTATAGTGATGGTTGACGATTAGAAAAACTCCCATCGAGTAAAATTATATTTTATTTTATATATATATATATATATATAAATTGTGTTCTTATAGTAATCTTCAATACACTGAGTTGTTTTCTACTATTTTAAAAGCTTTCCTCATATTACATGTGTAGTGTTGCTTTATATTGAGTTGAGTATCTAGAGGTGAGTATCCAGAGTTGAGTACCTAGAGTCGGGTATATTATCATTGAGTTGAACCTTATTTCATTGAGTTGAATATCTTATCATTGAGTTAAACTATGTATCTTTAAGTTGAGTTGAGTATCTAATCTTTGAGTTGAGTATCTTGTTCTTGAGTGAGTTGAGAAGAGGTAAGTATGTTTTCTTTTTATCAAGTTCAAGCTTATGTTATGCTTTAGAATTCCCCTTGCATGCTCGTACATTCCACGTACTGAGCCATTTGTCCTGCATTGTTTCATGATGTAGATACATGTATCCAGGGTCATCAACGAGAGCTTCATTGATACCACATGGAGTTTAAGTTAGCTATGGTGAGCCTTCTTGCTTTCGAAGGGTTCCACATGTACTTTTAGTTATATCAGTTGTTAGGATGTCGTGGGTCTTGTCCCGACTTCCATCTTTGTCATTTAGAGGCTTCATAGATAGACAGTAGAGTTTCAGAAGTCTATTCATTTATTTTGTTAAATGTTTTAAAGACTTGAGTTGACTATTTTTGGCGAGTTGAATATACTATTTTATTCAGAGTTAATCTTTTGAGTTAAGGTATCTTGTAATTGAGTTCAATGAATTTTATTCAGTTTTAAGCTTTGCATGCTTGAGTTAGTTTTCTGCTTGTAGTCAGTCAGGATGAGGGTTCGCTTGGGACCAGAAATAGTTCTCGAGTGTCGGCCACGTCCAGGGTGTAGACTCGGGTCGTGAAAAACTTGGTATAAGAGCAAAGAGTTTAAGTGTCCTAGGGTATCTATGAAGTCGTGTCAGTAGGGTCTTGTTTATGATTGTGAGGGCCCCACTTCTATAAACGAGGGACTACAGACATTAAGGAAAAGTTTCCCATCTTTCATACTCTTTATCGTGCAATAGAGTTATGTCATAGAGACTTATTCTAACTAGTGTGGTCTTATATCCATTCGACTACCCCTTATAATAGAGGTGGTTGAAAAGGAAAGTCAGTCCTTTATCGATGGGTTGTTCTTAGCAAAAATCTTGAGGAAGTCATGAGGTTCCAGATGGGCTTGAGAGAAGCCCATAAGTGAGTTAAGTGTTGAGTTTAAGAGGAATGCACCCATATTCATGTGAATCATGCGTTTGAGCAAAAAATGAGTTATACTCTCTTCTCTAACCTTTGTTTCAGCTGAGATCCTTATGAGAAAGTATGTTTAGAGCTTGGGTAGTAATTTCACCCAAAAAGGTAGCATGAGCTACGAGATTATGAGCAGTAGTAGTAAAGAGTGTCCCTTAAGTTAAGAGAATAGTATGCAGAGATTTAGCAATCTAAGTAAGGGAGGTGGTGTTTCGAGAAGCTATGTTACTATAGTCGTACACCTAGTAATTTATTATTAAGGAGGTTTCCCTTATGGGTAGACTAAGAAGTGATGAGTTGTGAAGATTCCATCATATGAGGTAGAGTGTGTTTTAGCTAGAAAGGAGTTTGTGATGAAGTGTCATTGTGTAGGTAATGACCAAGCATAAGTGTTGAATAGAAGAGCAAAATTATCCATAAATTCATAGATCTAAGCTAAGCTTATGATATGTTTGAAAAGGTTGTGATGTTCAGAAGGTTATAGAACTGATCAAGTAATGATGTATAGCATAGTAGGCAAGCAATCGTATTGATGTTCGGGTGTAGTAATAAATATCAAGCTTGAATTTGAGATGAGTGTCATGATCAAAAGAATGGCAACATGAGCGTGATGATGTTAGTCTTAAGATTTGATCTAGAAGACTTGACATAGAGTAGGTGTGGAATTGAGGTGATAAGCTGCAATAAATATGAGTGGTACAAGTGATAGACCCTAACGTTCATATAAGGGCAGTGAAGTGTGGCTAAGTCACAAGAGTAACAAGAGCATTAAGAGGTGTACTGAGGTGGTATGTAATCAGAAGATGTTAAGAGAAACACCTTAGAAAGAGGTCTTAGTACTTGCTTATGGAGAGTTCGGTAGTCATGAGATAAGTTTCTCGAGTGTTAGAGCAAAAGAGGATGTATACCAGTTAGAGATAATGGAATAGGTTCATAGCTTTCAAGTGTCAGGTTTATACCTAAGGGGCAGATGACGAGATGAGAAATCAAGTCAAGTGTTTGAGAATAAGATAGTAATGAGTTCTAGAGAGTATGTGTCACGACCCGATTTCTCAAGTCATGATGGCACCTACTATAACCCACCAGCAGGTAAGCCAACTCGTAACCCGAAACAACAAGTAATGGGTCTGAGGGTAGAAACTAAACAAGAGTAGGCAAATAACAATATACACAGGCGGAAGCAAACCAAAACATAAATACAAATAAAGATCCCTCCCAGAACCTGGAAGTCACTAGTACAGAGCTACTAACAAAATG
>JAJOOS010021038.1:0-16245 GCA_029582725.1 Solanum chiquidenum
GTTAATCTCATCTTATCAATTAAAATAGAATAACTTCATGAACCCTTTCGACAGATAATATATGTCATATATATAAGATCATAGTATATCCATCATTAGTTTATATTTATAGAACGATAAAATATAATTATAATAAAATAAGAAATATTTTCATTTTTAATTTTTTCTTGAATTGAAGTAAGATAAACATTTGCTAATTTAAAAAATATTATTAGAAATAGAATATGTTGAAAAGAAAATAAATAATATATTTATTTGAAAAAATGAGCAATTTTTACCCAAAATAACAATAAGGGCATTTTTGGACCAAAATATTAATGGAAAGGACATTTTGGACCAAACTACAAACGGAGGGTATTTTTGTTCTTTTCGCATAGTTTAAGGGCATTTTTGACCCTTTTCCCTTTATTTATTAATATATAAAGATAAGGTGTATATGAGCAGTTGAGAAGTTTTAGATAACCACTTTAAGTCCAAATCTAAAAAAATATGGGAGTTTTTTATTTTTATTTATTTTTACGTGGGTTAATTTAGGCAAATTATGAATTTTAGGATTTTCCCAGCTACATTTTTTTTATTTTAAATTCAAATTTCTATTTTTTTACACTTCACTTCGCAATTTTATTTGTTTTTCAAATTTACTTTTAAAAAATATGCCGTATGAAAAGGATCAAAATTATGTGTTTTCAGTTTCTTTTAAAAAAAATTGTTCTTTTTTTTAATATTTGCAATTTTTATTTTTAGTTTTGTTATTCAAATTTCTATTTTTTTACACTTCTTCCACTTGGCAATTTTATTTGTTTTTCAAATTTACTTTTAAAAAATATGCCGTATGAGAAAAGGATCAAAATTATGTGTTTTCAGTTTCTTTTAAAAAAAATTGTTCCTTTTTTTTTAATGTTTGCTATTTTTATTTTTAGTTCGTTTTTTAAAAAAAATCTTTTTTTGAATTTAAGTTTTAATTTTTAAATAGATAATCATCAATGTGATTCAAAACAATTAATATTTTTCAGTTTTCTTAGTGTTTGCAATTTTTATTTTTATTTTTAGATTGTATAGTTTTAAAAATAAATCATAATTTTTTTTCGTGGTGCTGACATGTGACATTTTTCCCTCTCTCTATCTCTCTTTATATAGATATAGATTATTATTATAATAATAATAATAATTATTATTATATTAATAATTATCTATATTTGTTTTGCTATAAATAAGGAGGTGGTGAAAATATAGTTAATTATTTTTCCACACAAAAAGGAAATGTCATACACACACACGTTACATAGCAATTGTGATAGAATGGGGAATTGTAACCACCCTTCAAACAGTAAGTCTTTATCTTTCTATTTTTTTATTTTGAAATCATTTAAATATAAAAGTTTTGTATTTAAACTCAAATCAAAATGCAGATAAATTTTTATTATATATAATATATTAGGTTAAAATCAACTGCAAACTCTAAATTGAATAAAAAAAAGGACTCCAAAAACGTGGGTTATATTCATAAAATTTTGGTGCATTATTCTAAGAAAATGTCAAGTGAATTAATAAGTAATGTATAGATTTTAATAATGTATAGATTTATATTAATAAGTAAGTGTTATAAAATAATGATAGAATACTAAAATCAAATAGAAAAACATAGAAAGAAGAAGAGGAAAACAAAAGGTAATAAGAACAAAGAAAGGGAGAAAGTAGTAGTATTTTTTATAATTATTGGTATATCTTTTTGTTGTATGTAATGTCTCATTTATAGGCAACTGTTACTTGGAGAAGTTATATTGCTATAGTGGAGTGTCCCCACATGGGCATCCACTTGGCATTAAATATTACTTATAACACTCTCCCTTGGATGTTCATGTATAAAAAAAAGTACAAAATAATAATAATAAAAAAATGTATACATAGTTATCTATAATACACATTGTTTGTTACCTCATTGTAAAGTGTTTGAAAGAAGCTACTTGTATGCCGATTGTAGGAACCTACTTGTAAGCTGCTTATTAGAACCTGCTTGTGTAAGTTGTTTATAGAAACCTTTTTTTGCGGAGCTGCTTGTAAGTTGCTTATAGGAACCTACTTGTAGAGTTGCTTATAGGTGTTTGCTTGTAAGTTGCCTTCTTGATTTCAAGCTTATCCAGAAAATTGTGTAATGGACATCTACAATATGATGTATTTCCTACTCATTGGAGTTTATCAATAGATAATGTGCCTCATTAAAACCTTACTAGGAAAAGACCTAGTGGAAAAAAGTCCTAATGAAGGAAAAAGAGTACACATATCTAGTAATACGCATTGAGAGTTGCCTCATTAAAAGTCTTACCAGGAAAATTCTTTGGGACAAAACCTTAGTTAAGAAAAAAAGAGTGTAGCACGTATTTACTCCCCCTGATTAAAACATCATTTAATTCTTGTGAAGGATGTCTCCCAGTAATATACTTAGCTTTCCGAATGTTGATATTGATTGTGTCTTTGTGATCAAATCACATTCATAAAGACGTTGCATCCTTGAGCTTATCTTGATATATCGTTTCTTGCCCGTTGGATATGTTGAGTTCAGCCAAATACACATTTTTTTGACAATCACTTAGTTTGTGACCTCGTCGGCGTTAGACAAATTGCTCATGTGACTTGTCTGTAGCAATATCCAAGTGACAAAGACTTTCATGATAATAAAATTGACTGTCTTGTAGGATAATATGATATGACAATATTTCCACATGAAAACATATATCTCAAACTTGATATAAATCAAATGATTTCTTGCAGTTACATGACGAATAAACCTTGACAAGATTGGTTAGAATAAATAATTTATATCGATATTTGATTCACTCTTATATCTCCACCGATAAGAGTGATGTTATATTTTGCATGCATACTAATAAAATTATTTACCATGAATAATAATAGCAGGATACATAAGTGCACCAATTGTACTATGATATGGTATTTTCAAACCACTTTAATGAGATTGAAATCGATCTTTATGTTATGCGATATTACAACCATTGGGGTGCTATTCAATGGAATCTCTTTATAAACTTTTAAATCCTTCAAGAATTTTCATATAATATTTACTGTCTAGCTAGACATGATAATCATTCACCATGCAAATTCAAGTGTTTCATGTATTGTCAGACTAATAGAAACCTCATTGCATTCACCTTAGGAGAATACATCTCCATACAATAATGTCATGACTTTTGCGATTTTTTTTTATTTTTTCAATGCACAAGTCGTACTTTATATTTTATGATTTTACTTATCGCACAATAGTTCATTTGTACCACACTGCCATTATATCTTGGTATATGGACAAAATAAGTCCAAACTATTACTTTCCAAGTGAAAAAAAAATACACTTGAATTGTATTTTCTTTGGCCAATAATTTATTTGTCAACTTTCGACATATTTAATATCAAGATCCTCATCACTATTTATAATTTTGAGCGCTATATTATATTAAAGATATCGTCGACGGTTTATTTGATATCGATTCTAATTAGACATAACTTATCAAACTCTCTTTATTTTTCATCATTTTCAGGTATCTGAACCTTTGCCAAGGTTTTATGAAGTGTTATTTCATGATGCTCTTTCTAAAGCACTTGCCTTAGTATGACCATCTTGATCATTTGCTCCTCTTCTTTTGCTTCTTCAAGATATTTTATCTTTTGAATCGATTTATCTATTACGCTTCAGGCGTATCATAAATTATGTCCTTCAAAGATTTTTCTTTGGAGCATTTATAACTAAATTACAACATAGGGTCTGTGAATGTGTCTGACAATTAATTTAAATTATTTTTCAACGAGGATCATACCAATACCCATAATAATTTATTATGTATAACTTATATTCCAGTTGCTTATCATTCCTCCCCCTAATATTAGAGAATCTAACATTCGCCCAACCTTATTTTTGGGACTCATCTTTGTATATTGCGTAATGGTGGAGCAATGGAATAATATATCGCACATTTAAATTTTTAGATGAGAATTATTTGGTTCCTGACCCTGAACCAATTGTGATAGGAAAACCTTGTTGGCTTGATACGTACAAGTGTTGCTACACTTTAAATAACACATCTTATACCAAATTTCTTTTGGGAGTTTTGTTCTCATAACCAATGATTTAGTTATAATTGGAGGCATATAATTTCTGCTTAAACCACTTGGATATAACTCAACATCATTAATATAATTTTATAATTTGAAATGTGCTCTGGATTTAACAATTTGAGCAAACAACCTTGACAAAAATCAAATTGCAAGTTGATAATAAAGCACATGTGACCATAACATAGATGCATCTATATAATAGTAAATGGTTCACATGACAGGTGAACGGGACCATATTCACCTTTTTATATATTTCAAAATTTCGGCAGATACAATCTCAACCTTAGCTGGTATAGTGATAATTTTATCATGAGAACAAACAAGACAAGAGAATTCTTGAAGAATTTTTTATTTTTTTAATATACATAACCACATGAATTCTCATTTATTTTCGTATCATATTTGAACCGGGATGGTCGTCAACCGGTCATGCCAACTGATATTTATTTCAATAAACTTCTAGTTTATTTTGCATGTAATTCCATCATCACACTTATATTTAGTTACCACAAACAACATGAAAAATGGGTAATCTTTCGCATAAATATTTATAACCCACTTTGATTATATGAAGATCTTAAATCTTTTCATATTTTATAGTCTTAATATATTATTTTTATTACTATTTCTTTGAAACTTAAAAAGTTTCTTTCGAGACTTACTATAATTCCAATATCATGAGAAATTTTATTTCTTTGGGTAGTAGCACATTAGCTCACAATTAACATTAGATACTACCACATATTTCATAACATTGTTTGTGTGGTGAACATCTCTTTCAAAGAGAAATGTATATCATTATTGTCATGGTCAAAATCATTACAAGCAAAACTTGTTTCTTGATTTACTTTTTTCATTAGTATCTTCTCCCTTTTGTTTAATGCATGGCAAAAAATTTTTGACGTACAGAGATACATAATCAGTGATAATTTTTTGTGGTCAAGAATTATTCCTTTTTTTGCCATTTTGATAGTTCATAATAAAATGTACCACAATATTTGTGATGTACTAAAAGTACTTGACCAATGACCATTTATACCAATATAAAATTTCTTTATTTCTCTCTAATCTCCCATAGAGGTGAGTTGTGATATTTATTAAATCATACATGAGTATGTCCTTGTTTATAATTTTCATCCCTCTTGACACATTCATTTTCAAGAATGGTCCACTTTTCATGATACTTACCACAAGTCACATTCTCTTCGAGGAATTAACCATAATCATATATACATGCTTCATAATTATTCTTTTCATTAGAAGTTCATCGTCATGCTTTGAAATTTATCATATTCATATGGCATACCTTGTCAGCACTTTTGGAAGTCAAGTGTATCACCATTTTTTCATCCTTTTCTTTGATGGAGGATTTATAAACTTATCAAATTATTAGGTCTCATAACAAACATGTTTCTAATGACCTTTCATACCATTTTGATGACAAAAATTACCTTCATATTTTGAAGGACTATTTAAAAAAATTACAGTGTTCTTTATTTTTACCACAATGATGACTATTATTATTTTGTCTTTTGTCACACCCACATTCATTATACAATCTCAATAGTCATCTTTTAGGCTTATCATGTACTGCTACCACATTCATTTTTTAGAATGGAGAAAAATCACGTGTTTCATAATTTTCATCAAGAGCACATTAGTTTGCTCAGTCATCATTATGTCATCACTATGGTGCATTAGGACTTAAACAACATCTTACCCTCTTGATTCGATGATACTTTAATTCATCATTTTACCCTTAACCAATGAGGTAATAAACCAAGGTGTAATATGACTCACCCATAAGCCTTTTAAAGAATATTATGTTCACTTATAGAAACAAAATAAATTTGCTTCTTTGTACTTCAATTCTCTTCTGAAACAAAATTGTTAGAATTACACAAATCAAAGTCTAAAATTGTTGGGGTAAAACAAATTAATGTATTCAATCTTTATACAACACATGTAATACAATAAGTCATTCATATAGAAAAGATTCGATGTAAAAGTCGAAACAAGAGGCTTTTAAAATGATTTCTTCATATTCTAGTAGAAATAATACTAAGACAAAAAAATTTCAAGTTATGGTTTTCCCCGTTTCTTTTTCACAGTTATACAACTCCTTCACCAGAAGAGAGTGGAGTTGTTTTAATAATTGCAACTTTCCTTCAATGATTCACATAACCTTTATAAGAAAAAATAATATGAGATTTTCGAAAAATGGAGAATATGCAATCAGATTTCAAAAAGACATAAGAATTGAACAATAATATCATTATTTTTGTAAATTAAGAAGTATTTCCTCCAATTTATTGATAAGTATGTGATTCAATATGAATCTTATGTGAGACATCTATTCATTGTCGGCAATATAAATATATTGATGATAAAAATCAAATCCTTTATGTGGTTCTAAAGAGAGTAGCATCATAGCAAAAATTAAATCCAAACTTGACTTAACTTGACTCTCATCTTACAAAATGTGTTTGCATAAATATCTAAAAGCCACAATAAATTATTCATGGTGGCAGATTGCAATATCAAGATCTTCAAGAATCATACTCTATTATCACAAAAACAAGAAACAACACAACAACTTAATTAAATTCTTAAAATCCATATTATATATTATTGACCTTTTCAACTTCAAGAATAATGTTAAAGAACTTACTAGCAATGGTTCAATTAGTCCAATAATTTCATCTCACCTCAAGAAAATAGTCGATTAGAAGTAACTATAGATTTATCCAAAAAAATCAAGAACAAATGAATTTTAGTAAAGAATTTAAGAGAATGGAATCAATATGAGATTATATCAAACATATTACTTTTAATCACCCAAATCAATAAATTTATAAACTACTCAATGATGATATCTTTTTTCTTAGTGAAGAAATTAAATAAAAAAACTTTGGAGTAAGAGATCAAAATGTGGTTAAAACTTCGTACTAATAACATGTTATAAAATAATGATAGAATACTAAAATCAAATACAAAAACATAGAAAGAAGGAGAGGAAAATAAAAGGTAATAATAAGAACAAAGAAAGGGAGAAAATAGTAGTATTTTTATAATTATTGATATATCTCTTTGTTATATGTAATGTCTCATTTATAGGCAAGTGTTACTTGGAGAGGTTATATTGCTATAGTGGAGTGGCCTCACATGGGCATCCACTTGGCATTAATTATTATTTACAATAGTAAGTGCATTATCTCTTTTTTTTTTTTCCGTTTTCTCCTTAATATTACGCTTTAAATGGTAACAGAAATATTCTTACAATTTTATGTTTATATAATAATATTTCTTTACAAGTTTGTACATTGCATAAATATTGCTTTTAAATTTAACTAAAAATATAATTAAAAGTAATAGTATTAAATATAAGCAATACTATATAAGACAATAGTATATGATAACTAAAAATAATTTTTCTTTTCCGTTTTCTCCTTAATATTATGCTTTTAAAAAAAACTGTTTTATATTGTTATTTTCTTTTTTAAAATTGAATTTATTATTTAAATTAACTAAAGATAATTAAGTTATTTAAATTAACTAAAGATAATAAAATTCAAGAAAAATTGTGGTGCTGACACATGCCACTTTTTTCTTCTCCTATTATATATAGATAGATTACTTAAACTGCCATTATTTATCATTAGTGTTAGGGCATCTCCAATCCTACACTCTATTTTACTCTCCAAATATAGAATTCTCTATTTCTTCAGACAACCAACTCCAATCTAATTCTTTATTTTACTCTCTAAAAATAATAATTCTTCTCTCTCCTCAATATTATATTATTATTTCTATTTCTATCTCATTTTTTTATTTCATAATATAAACACGCTCTTTCTTTTTTCAAAATAATCACCCTATATAATTTTCATGTAATATAAAATTATTATTTTCTTAAAAAATTCTTTATTTAGTATAAAATTATATTTTATTCTAAATTTTAAAACAACTACGAAAAATTGAAAAAAGAAATATACAAGCACAACCGCAATCACAAACACAACAATTCCCTAGGTCATACACTATCTTTTTTTCGAATATTGTTAAATTTAAAAATGACCTACCGGATTACTAAATTATTATTGTGATTTTAAAAATCATTATATTATGTATTGTATTGTTATCTTGTATTTAAATTATTATTTCATGTATTGTATTTTTAAATTAAAATTTTCATTTTATCATTTAAATTTTGTGCATTCTTCATAGTGAAAATCAATAATAATATCAAATTATCTCTTAAAGTGACGAAAATTGAAAAAAATATATTTAAAATATTATTAATTCGGGATGAAAGTAGTATATACTAAATAATATATTTTTAAAAATGTTGTAATATATTTAAAAGGAATTACGAATATTAGAAATTTAATTAATAACCTTATATGAAAAATAATATGTTAGTTAGAAATAGTATTAAAATAATGAAAAAGTGAACTATTCACCTCTCTATAAATAGAGAATAGAGAGTTTTTTAGAGAGTGATTGGAGATCCAATTCTCTATTTTACTTTCCAAATATAAAAAATTAAAAATAAAATAGAGTAGGATTGGAGATGGTCTTAGTACACAATATTTAGTTCCTAATTTATTCGAGAAAGAACAAAAATTATTTGCATTGATTTCACAAAAAACAAATTTCTTTCTATACCCTTCACTTGCAATTCCATTGTTATCATTAGTTCTTAAAATTAAAATTTTCTAAAGAGTCTCATTTGCCTCCATTGAAAATATTTATTTTTCATGAAATTTAAAACTTTCAAAAACAATAATCAAATTTTGAAAGTGTAGAATAAAAATAATTTATGTGGGTGTTGAAATTTCTTATGACTTTTATGTGTACATTTCATAAGAATTTGATAGGTTAATATACTTTGTATGTAGCGTGAAGTTTGAAGAAAGAAAAAAATAATGGGTTTGAAAAAGGAGAAAGGGGGTGGTGGGTCTCTGTGTGTGTGAGATTGTGAGAAAGAAAATGGAATGGAAAAGTGGTGGTTGAAGATAAAAGGAAAGTGAATAAAAACAGATGGGTGGATGGAAGGAGGGCAGAGGGTGGATGGGTGTGAGGAAGAAGAAAGAAAAAAAGGGCCCACTTTTTTAAAAAAAGAAAGAATTATAGCAGTTTTATGCGCCTAATTTTTTTATCTGCCATGTCAGCTATTTGAGTGGAATTACTAGATTGGGAGGAAGGGGGGGGGGGGTTAAATAAATGCCCATAAAATTGAATTGCTAAAATAAGTTTTGCTGTCAAGTTCAAGAATTTTTTTATGTATTTACTCTAATAAAAAAAAAAAATTCCTTAAGATTGTTATCTAATATGTATTACCAAAAGATTTAGAACAACAACTTTGAATAAATTTGTAAGAAACAACAAAGTTTAAAATATGTTTTTAAAAATAGTAACTTAAAAATTAGTATTAAAAATAGAATCGGTAACAAAAACAGAAATAGTATTGGAAAAAAGAAAATCGAGTCTATTGAATGCATAATATATCCTTAGGAAATTATTCCCCTAAAATACCCGAGGTTATTGGAAACTTTCAGAATACTCATTCAACAAGAATTACATTTAGCTTGAAAAAGCCCTTAGTGAGGTAGCCTTTTCCAAAGAACATTTCGTTCTTACTTATTACAGTTTTTTCACTAACAAGCACGAACTTAAGCCAATTTTTAATGAATAGTCCGACTGAAACTAAATTTCTCCTAATTGTAGGAACGTGCAAGACTTTATTGAGAGTCAACACCTTGCCAGAAGTCATCAAAAGTACCTTTCAACATCCTTCAATCTTGGCGCGGTTGCAGTATTTTCCAGGAAAAACTCTTTATCGAATTCAATGGGAGTGTAGCTTGCTTATGCTTTTTTTTATAGAACAAACATGTTGAGTAGTACCCGAGTCAAGAAATCATTTCTTTGGATTTCCAACCCAGTTGCACTCCTATATCATAACACAGAGGTCATCCACATCCTCAATTTTTTCCACCATGTTTATGTGACTCTTGCTCTTGTCCTTATCAGTCCTTCTTTGGGAACGATAGTAGGGAGCTTTGTGACCAGCTTTTCTACAATTATAGCAGTTGCCTCTGAACTTTTTCTTGGCTTGCTCCTTTTTTGTCCCGTGAATTTCCCTTTTCTTATTGTAGCTTTGTAGTAGAAACTCTTATACATATCTAGACTAGGTTCTCGGGAAATTTTAGATTGTACGAAATTAATAAGGTTTTGAATTTTTTGATTTAGTTGATTATTAATATGGGAAATGTCGATTATCAAATTACATATCCAAACGAAACTTCAATTTCATATGGATTTAATTTTATATCATGATTTAGTGCAAAGGAACCTTACGGGTCATTTGGTAGCTGGATAAAATTATACATGTATTAGTGTAACGACCTAATGTGTGTGCGTTTGAGTTTGATGTGAGGTTTGAATGAGGTTTCATGTTGTTCTATGTTGTCCCGAACTATGGTTGAGGGTTATAGGGGTTAAATGTCAAGGTACGACCCCCCCCTAAGGACAAACCAATGGTCCTTGAGGGGGACCCTAAAGCCTAACCCCAAGGCTGCCCCTTAAAGCAAAAAGCTGCCAAAACCTTGTGAACCATGGATGCAATCCACGACCAGTAGACTGATCAACGGATCGTGGTCTTGCTCCGTAGGTCAAACCCTTTTTTGCCAAGCCCCAGCCCCAAACCATGGACCCGCAGTTCGGTCCGTTAATGGACTCACGATCCTTGAGTCTGGGGCATCGTTTTCACCTGTGTGAGCTGTCAAGATACGGCCAAGCCAAGGGTGGTTTGGTAAATTCCTCCCTTGGCTAGTTAAGTGTTTGGACGGTTATTTTGGGTTTATTAACATATTTTAAGAGTTGTAAAAGCATTTAAACCCTATTTTAGATTCATTATTCATTTTCCCCCAAATCAAAACCCCTCCCTCTCCAAAAGCCTTCTCTCTAGAAACTCCATTGGAGATCAAGGTCAAGTTCAAGCTAGGGGTTCAAGCATCAAGTTTTCTCCTCCAATTTCATGAGGGAATCAACATAGAGGTATGGTAGTCTTGATCCTTGTCTAACTTTCCATTCAAGGAGCCAAATCAATGGATTTCAAAGTATGAAAAATCTGGGGTTTTACTCAATCTCATGGGTTCTTTCATCAAACGTTTTAAAATGATTTCTAATGACAAATTATGATTGTATTGGTGTTTAGTTGATGATTTATGATGAAAATACTTTATGAACCCATGAATCCTCTCAATTCCAAAATTGTGCCTTATGAAGTGGGCTTGTTGATTATGAATAGATGTTGATAGATTTATGCCTAGATTGATTTAGATTGTTGAATTGTATCATCATCTATGCCTAATTATGGTGAATTGAGGATTTGTGATCATAACCTTGAAAGGGCAAGTTTGACCTAATTACTTGTTGTAGTAGAATTGTGTTAGAGATGTTGATCCACTTGAAAGGTGGAGGTGTTTAATTACTTTGTATATTGTGATCATGGCCTTGAAGGCATAAGTTGATGAATTGAAGTATTATCATGATATTATATATGTGAGTGTGACGTGAAGGATTCACATGTGATTTCAATGATAGAATGACGATCATGTATTCAATGTATTTGTGTTAGTATTGAAAGGCTATTTCTCAATTTGACACTCATGAATGATAGTGATGGAATGTGAAGGGTCTCTATGGTGAATGTTGAATATAGAATTGGTAGGCTCATGCATCCTTTTCTTGAGTAATGAATATGTCTTGACTTGATGAATGTGAATTGATAGGCTTAAGACATTCTTTTAACAAATAATCTAATGTAATGAAAACTCTAGAATCGATAGGCTAGTGGCATTCCATTCTTAATGAGTTAATGTACCGTGAATTGATAGCCTAGTAACATTCCTTTCATGAGTATAGGAATTTAATAAGGGACCATGAATCGATAGGCTTATGGCATTCTTTTCATAGGGACTCTAGAGCTATCCTTGAATGTACCATGGATCGACAGGCTTATATCATTCCTTCCTTGTGTAATGATGTATCATGAGTCGATAGGCCTATGACATTCTTCCCTAATACACTAATGTTAATGTGAATGAACTACTCTATGGGAATGGAAGCTAAGCACCGAACGGATATCGTAAGATGTAAACTCTCCCAATGTTAGGTTAGGGTTCCAATGAACATCTTCCTATCCTGTAACTATGTGCCCACATAGGATATTAGCTAGCGGATTCCATCCGAGCTAATGTTACCATTCTACCTTAGGCAAGTAGAACACCTTCTACGGTGTGGGGTTACACGACACCGGATTCCATGTCTAGCTTGCATGGTGTATGTCGGTTAAACGCTTATTCCCATCACGTTACATGTGCATTATGGCTTCTTGAGGAGTTCTATAAAGTGTGGGTGGTAGTATGAGATGTCATCCATGCATTGCACGAGTAGGCTTTGAGAGGGTCATAATGAGTTCTCTAAGTCTTAATGACTATTGTTTGAATGTCCTCCTAGGAAGAAGTTAAGGAGAATGTTAATCTAATGTCTAATGAATGAAAGTCCTCTAAATGATGTTATTGAGTAATGTTGACTCTTGTATGCTTAAAAGTAAAGATGCATGCTATACTTGGATTGTATTATGAGTACTTCCTTGTCATTACTTATTGTATATGAATGTGCCTTGTCTAGGGTAACTTCAAAGGAGTACTTAGTGTGAGTAGTAGTATGGGATGCTACTTGTACATTGCAATAGTATGACTTAGAGTTGCCTTAGGTGTTGGTCTTAATGTGATGGTGTGACTCATGTATTGTTTATGTCTTTTATATGCTTATTTGGGTAAAGGTGGTAAGGATGAATGGTAAGTTCACTTATGGTGACCTTAAGGTGGTGCCTTGGTGTGGGTAGTGGTATGAGACGCTATCCATACATTGCACATGGTAGAGCTTGAGGGTTACTTGAGGTGAAGGCTTAATGTAAAGGTAAAGGTTTATATGTTGATCTTGTTCAAATGTGAAAATTTGACTTACGTGTTGGTTGTGACTTATATTATGCCTCTTTTATCAATGTTCATGAAGTTTTACCAAATGGCATAAAAGCATGACTCTCAAATGAAATGTCCGCTTTTAGCATGTTTTTGCATGGCTTCCATACTTAGTACATCTAATGTGCTAACCCATATTTCTTCTCCCTTTTACCAAAGTGTAGGGTTTGGAGGTAATGGTGTTCTATGCTTGAAGGATAGGTTTCTAAGGTGCTTGAAGATGAAGACTTGGCTAGTCCTCAAAGTTTCGAGGACAATACCCACTTTGTTCCTTTATGTCTTTTAGTTTATGTTAAAGCTTTGGTATGGGCTAAGTCCCAATGTTGTATTCAAAGTATTAGATGGTTTGAAACATAGTATATAAAGTTTAGAAAGTCTTCCCTTTGCTTTTTAATGAAAGATGTCTTCGATTGTAAAAGAAAAGTTTTAATTTAGCTCTATTTCTCCTTATATCGAATGTTGTGAATGCTATGAGGCTTGTATGAGACCCCTTCGGGGTCAAGTACGCCGGTCACGTCTAGTGGGTGCTCTTTGGGCGTGACAAACATGGTATCAGAGCACAAGATTTTGGAATGGTCTTATGATGTCTCAAACCACATCTAGTAGAGTCTTATTTATAATGTGAAGCGCGCCACATTATGAATATGAGGCTATGGGGTGTTAATAAAGTTTCACTTCTTCATTCTTCAAGTCATGCCATAGAGTTTAACTCTATAATGTCTTTCCCTTATTCCTTATGTGATGGTCTTTAGAGTGTGACCACTTGAAAGGAGTATGCTAGAAGGTGTGAGGGAGGAAGCTTGGTTGTGATGCCAACTTTGGCTATGTGACTTGATAAATGTGAGATGGAAGATTGTGATATTGACTTTAGTATGAATGGGTTGCTTTATGGTTATGTGTGTTGTTGGTAGAATCCGACTTAGTCAAGATGAGTTTTGAGGTATGTTGAAAGAGTTGATAAAATTTGGTGTTTTAGAAATGCCTAGGTGTGATGAGTATGAAGGTTTAGTGATGTCTTGTTCCGACCTTAAAATGGAAAGAAGTGAAGTTTGGAAGAGTTGGTATAGGCTTACTCCCAAGTGGGGGAATAATGTGCCTAGATGGTAAGGTCTTTGAGTGTCCTTGATGTTCATCAGTTAGGCTTGATTGATGTTCTCACCTCAAGAGGTGTAGTGAGTTGAGGAGTT
The DNA here is from genome assembly GCA_029582725.1 of Solanum chiquidenum. Classification (NCBI taxonomy): domain Eukaryota; kingdom Viridiplantae; phylum Streptophyta; class Magnoliopsida; order Solanales; family Solanaceae; genus Solanum; species Solanum chiquidenum. Next base: position 14,363 of record JAJOOS010021038.1, read on the forward strand.
TAGACTTGGTGTGGTAGACTCATATGATACCTTGAGTGGTGTTGGTAAGGTTGTTGTGAGCAAGAGTTGCTTAATGAGGATCTTCCTAGTTTAAAAGCACCGGTATGTTGATGGTTTCTTGTAAGTTATGAATGTCTTGTTAAGGTTCCTTAGTTGGGTTTACTCCTAAGTGAAGGGATAGTATGTTGAGTAGTAAGGTTGTTGAGAGTTCTGATATCCTTTATCTTCCTTTATGTGCCTATTCAAGCCTTAGACAAAAAGTTCCTTTTTGGCTTGTTTCATGTTTTTGGAGTCGTATGTGAATTGGAGTTTACATGGTCTCCTTATGTTGTGCATGTTCTATTTGAATTCTTGTTTATATGAGAAAATGAGTTTTCAAAATTGTGTTCCTCATGTTGATATGCATCTATGATGAGTTGCCTAAATATTTCATGAGTTGACTTGTTGAGCATGTCTAAATGTGTTGTTATGAAGAAGTTGCATAATGTGCTTTTATGATAAAAATTGCATAATGTGCTTAATAATGTTGTGGTGAGCATGGTGTGATTTGGAGAAGAAAGTTCCTCCAATGAAATGAAAAATAATGAAGTTTGGATGTATAATGGGTTTGTAGATGTAGTTCCTACCTTCTTGTTTTGCTTTGAGCTTTTTGATGTGGAGTTGATGTTCCTCCTAGTTTTGGTGCATTGTTTATGATGTGGCATGCATGATTTTGGCTGCTAGTTTTGAGTCGTTACCCCTTAATGTGTTTAAAGTGGCATTCGAGGACGAATATTCCTAAGTGGGGGATAATGTAATGACCCTAAAATCAAACTAGTGAAACTAGAGCCTAACGTGTGTGCATTTGAGTTTGATGTGAGGTTTGAATGAGGTTTCATGTTGTTCTATGTTGTCCCGTGCTATGGTTGAGGGTTATAGGGGTTAAACGTCAAGGTATGACCCCCCCCAAGGACCAACCAAGGGTCCTTGAGGGGGACCCTAAAGCCTAACCCCAAGACTGCCCCCTAAAGCAAAAAGCTTCCAAAACCTTGTGAACCACGGATGCAATCCACGGCCAGTAGATTGATCTATGGCTCGTGGTATTGCTCTGTAGGTCAAGCCCCTTTTTGCCAAGCCCCAGCCCCAGACCATGGACAAGCAATACGGTCCGTGAATGGACTCACGGTTCGTGAGTCTGGGGCATCGTTTGCACCTGTGTGAGCTGTCAAGACACGGCCAAGCCAAGGGTGGTTTGGTAAATTCCTCCCTTGGCTAGTTAAGTATTTGGATGGTTATTTTGGGTTTATTAACATATTTTAAGAGTATTAAAAACATTTAAACCCTATTTTAGATTCATTATTCATTTTCCCCCAAATCAAAACCCCTCCCTCTCCAAAAGTCTTCTCTCAAGGTCAAGTTCAAGCTAGGGGTTCAAGCATCAAGTTTTCTCCTCCAATTTCATGAGGGAATCAACATAGAGGTATGGTAGTCTTGATCCTTGTCTAACTTTCCATTCAAGGAGCCAAATCAATGGATTTCAAAGTATGAAAAATCTGGGGTTTTACTCAATCTCATGGGTTCTTTCATCAAACGTTTTAAAATGATTTCTAATGACAAATTATGATTGTATTGGTGTTTAGTTGATGATTTATGATGAAAATACTTTATGAACCCATGAATCCTCTCAATTCCAAAATTGTGCCTTATGAAGTGGGCTTGTTGATTATGAATAGATGTTGATAGATTTATGCCTAGATTGATTTAGATTGTTGAATTGTATCATCATCTATGCCTAATTATGGTGAATTAAGGATTTGTGATCATAACCTTGAAAGGGCAAGTTTGACCTAATTACTTGTTGTAGTAGATTTGTGTTAGAGATGTTGATCCACTTGAAAGGTGGA
>JAJOOS010021039.1:0-16331 GCA_029582725.1 Solanum chiquidenum
AAAATCAATTCAACACTAAGAATGACAATAATATTGAATATTTGTTCTTTAGTTTTACATTGGTTTAGACAATTAAATACATAATCTAATTTTAATTTCCTTTAATATTTAGTCATGTAACTAATACTTATTAAACTTATTTTAGCATGATTTACTACTTTTAAATTATGATCATTTTCATTATGACTTATTAATTTGCAATATTTGTTTTACGCGATTTTATTATTATTTTTTTGTTGGATATTTAGTGTCATTAATTATATCATATTTTGTGTTATTTTCTTAAGAAACACCTTAGATAGTTGTATTTTGGTAGGACTAAAGAAATATTTGAAGTACAAATAAATTATATGTTTGTATGAATACTTTAACGGAAAAACCCAAAAATCCGAAAAAACTCAAGGTTGAAAACCCGAGTTTTATTGGTTTGATTTGGTTTATAAATTAAAAAATTCGACACAAATGATTTGGTTTGATATTTGAAAAATCCGAACCAACCCGGCCATGTACACCCCTAGTACCACAATCGGATTTTTTCACTTCCAATATCACTCTATTTGTCAAAACTTTCTTAAGTTGACTACAAGCACAAAATGTAATAGAGAAAAACTACCACCCTCACTTCCTTATAACAATATTTGTTTTAAAAGATACTCACTAATATCTAAATGAGAGAAATATTGGATGATGTAAATGACATGCATTGTTTGTATCATTTTGACAATGATTTATTTAGGCCAAATCCATCGGTGGCCCCTTAAAGTTGACACCAAGTTTCACTTAGACATCTCAATTAGGCGATGTTCATTTTAAACACCTTATGTAGGATTTCGCTATGTCATTTTGACATTTTTTGACAATAAGCAAAAAGCTGAAGAAGATTGTAATATACTCATTGATGACGTGGCAAACAACCAATTAAATGATTACATGTGTAATTTTAAGTCAAAAATTATTTTAAAATCTATTTAGTAAATAAAATAAAAATATTATTCTAAAAAAAATCAATTTAACCCCCCCCCTCCCCGAAGGTAGTTGTCTTCTCTACTACACCCAATAATTTTTTAATTTTTTTTATCAACTTTTAAATTGTTTCAGATCTATTTTTTTTTCTTTTTAGTGTTGTTTTGTGGGAAGAAAAGAGGGAGATGAAGAAAGAAACAAAGAAAGAGAAAATAAATATGAAATATGACTGTTGGTATCCATATTTCCGGTAAAAAAGGTGGAGGGAGGTGATTGTAGATTTAGAAAAGTAATACAATGAAGAAGAAGAAAAATGACTTGAAAATGGATTTGAATAAAAAAATCGACCTCCATTGAAGGAGTAGCTTCAAAAAATGGTGGAAGGTGGTAGCTTGAAAAATGGAGAAGAAGAAGAGAAAATAAAATAAAAAATAGCTAAATTGAGTCTTTCACGCTCTATTGTTGAGTGTATCACACTCACTTTGACATGTCAGCAAAAAGTGTCAAAATGACACAACGAGACCCTACATTAGGTGTTAAAAATGAACATCACCCAGTTGAGGTGTCTAAGTGAAACTTAGTGCCAACTTTAGAAGGCTACCGATGGATTTGACCATTTATTTAAGGCCTTTTCATATATATAGATGTACTAGTCTCTTTGTATGAGTATTCCAAATAAGGAATAATTCAATGTTATGGTATTAGATACTTTGCAATGTATAAAAACAATAAACTATTTGGGATCTGCTCGACATGAGAAGTGAATCATGTTATACGCACGCAAACCTTTAATTTGATTGCAATGTGAATACATTAGAGGGACAAATTAGAGTTGATTTATTTACTCAGCCTTGCCCTTGAAATGCAGGTATTAATTTTGCAGAGATTGTAATGCATAAATTGTTTATGAGCTAATTAAGAATGAGGGGTTGTTCTGCAGTCATTAATAATGTAAAGATTGTTATGCATGGATTACTTATTTTGATGGAATAGTTTTGCCTTTAATTAGCAAATACCTACATTGCTAGTTTAGTAATTGAAATTACATAGAATTGAAGGTAGAAAATGAATAGGTCAAATTTGGAGAAGTTTGAGTAAAATTTATTTTGTATCGTATAGGAAACAAACCCCATTTGTGTATGTGCTCTCGATAAAAATAAAGAAGATACTTTATTCCATTACATACATGGATACAACTGAAAAACAGATCCAATCAGTCTTCAAATCATGATTATGCATGTAAAGTCAATAGATATTAGATAAACATATTATACTGTAACACCCAAAAGTTTCTAAGCCCAAATCAAACCTCAAAATGATCAGAAAGAACTGATATCAGTAGAAGTGGGGTTTTACATATCCTTTCACAAACTGTGAAGGGAACCACGGGCCGTGAAGGGATCCGTAGAATAGAGCTCATAAATTGAAAATTTTATAAGGTTCATGGAAGCTTTCACAGGCTACAGATAGATCTGCAATACCCAAACTCCAGACTCTAGAATTTCTGTATTTTACGGGCACTTGTACGGGCCGTATACAATGCTATGGACTATAGAAGGGTTCACAAAAGTTGTCCCTCAGAACTCAGAGTTCCTTTCCATTTACAAGCACTTTCACGGACTGCGGAGTGATCTACGGCAGCGGAAGGCGTATGTGGATGACCCCTGTCAATTTAAATCAGGGTTATCTTGGTATTTTCTTACTCTTTTAATTCCTATACTACATAGTTTTGGGCTATTCTAAGTGGGATTAATTGATTCCTAGCGACCCTAATCCCCCATTCTCTCCTAACTCTCTCAAATCAAAGTTTCTTCTCTCTCAAGTTTCCTCTCAACCAAGCACTACGGTTCCAAGCTTTAAGTCTCCATTCCAAGAATCAAGACAAGGTCTCTACTCCTGGTATGTGGGATTTAATAACCGAGTATCCCTTCGCCCATTGAGTCTAAAAAAAACTTCAGATTTTGAAGTTTATGATTCCTACAAGCTAGAATTTTCTATGATCTTCATGTTTTTTCATTGGAAATCAGTTTCTCTTCATGATCAGTCCAAATAGATTGATTTAATTATAATTCCATGATTTAGATAGTATATTCATGAACCTTAAATATACAAGTAATTTTCATGACTCAGAATTATGCTATTTCATATGCATGTCTTAGATTATCAAATTTTTATGATTTAGATACTTTTAGATAAAGTATCTTCCAGATTATTTTCAGTTATCATGATATAAGATGCTTCAGATAAAGTATCTCTCAGTATGTTTCTAGTTATCATAATTTATGAGCTATTTAATGTACATAAGTTATTATTATGATTTAGTATTATCAGATTAATACTATTTTCAGATTATGCATATTTATGTTGGGGATATACTTAACAACAAGCGACTTTAGGAATGAAGCTTTCTGGTCAGAGTCCGTAGAATCTGTAAGTCCCAAAGCTACGTGCCACCATATGACTTGTATCGAATAGACATTAACTAGTGGATCCACCTTGGCTTATTTATTAGGTCCATTTTGATGGCAAGTTTGGATACCCTCTTGTTGGTGTGGGGGTCAGTACACTAAACTTCATGTAGTAGATCACATATTTTACATGTTTTTTAGTATCTCTCACAATCATATTTTATGTTATTGCATGACCTTATACTTATGCATTTCAAATCAGTATATCTCATCTTCATATTATTTTACTTGGTTATTGCATCAACATATTTTACAGTCTAAGTTTATCCAGATATCATGTTTATTATGCATATTACTCATACTAAGTACATTCAAAGTACTTACTGCATACTTTACCCATCTGTAACATCATTTCCCATAACTGCAGTGACTTATCTTTATCTGGAGATATTTCTGAGTCACGGTGCATGATTTTATACATTAGTATTTACTTTTTTCTTTCTCGTCTAATTCTTGTAATTCTTTATGAAGATCTTCAAATGGATCAAAGACATTTTATTTTCCCTCAGCATGTTTGCGTTGGTCATCCTCTAGTTTCACCTCAAAAAATAATCTATTATATTTCTATACTTGTTTAACCATAGGAATATAATTTTCCACTTAATGAAAAGAACATAACACCATTATCCGATTCATTCTGATCTAAAACTTAAGAATTGGTTGGAATAAATTATTTTTCTTTCTTAAGAGACTAACAATGTGTGCTTTATCAAACTGAATCAACTTTATTTCAACATTTTTATATTCTTTTGGGTCTTATTTTTCATTGCAAAAACAAATAATTAAAGAAGCTAAAATGTCTTTATTGAATAAGCTGGAGTAATTTTTAGAGAAATACTTGCGTAATTTATAGTTGGAGTGTGAGTGTATTGTCATGTGTATTATAGTATTTATTTAATGTTTTCTCATTACAACAAAAACAACTTTTAGCGGCAATAAATAGACACAATAATAAAGAGCGCTAAAGTCTTTATGGCATTAGTTAAGTGTCATTAGATCCAATGTCGCTAAAGACTTTAGGGACATATACAAAGAGTACTAATTACCGCTAAAAATACATATTTAGCGGCAATTGAGCTATTGTCGTTAATTAATTATCGCTAAAGATAATTTTTTATGTAGTTTCTTGTTATAAGTCTATCTGTCGTGGATATCATATTTTACCTACAAAATAAGAATTTTTTTTGGTAGAAGTACACATCCACTTTTAAATATATTTGCATTGGAACGGTCATGTTGATCCCTAACCTTGCGAGCAATGACTCATTTACATCCTGATGAGTCCGAGATTTGAACTCATTTAGGGCTTTATTTATATAGATTTAGTGTCCTCAAATGATTATTTTGTGCCAATAACTGATGTAAAACCCTTGATTTCTAGGTATATGGATTGAGGAACAAAGAAAGGACACGAATTTGCAAAAAGAAACGAAGCGAGATGAAAGAATGAAGAAATGCAAGCCTGGTGATCGCCAAGTCCACTTGGCGAGTCGCCGAATGGCTACTTGACCGCCTAAAGTTCCAGTGTGCCAGCCCTGAAGAAAAGAACCAAGTTGGCGAGAGAAATGAGCAGTCGGCGGATCGTCGAGTGGTTCTACAATGCAGTGTTGGATTGCCCAAAGTTACAGACCTTGAGGATGCTGAAGGCCAAGGCAGAAGGGCGATGGGAATGACCAAAGGGTGGATCGCCGAGTGGTTTGGCGAGCTCGACTTACTTCACCGAATGACTCTTCGCAGCATATTTTTGGCGACTAGAAATACATTTTTGAACATTTAATTTAGTATCAATTACTTTTTAGAACATATTTTTATTAAGTTTTGAACTGGTGAGACAATTTTCTCTAGTTTTTCCTAAGTTTTGAAGAATTGAAGTTTTTCACTTTTGAGAAATTGGAAGTGGGTCTTTGAGATTCTTCGACTTGAAGCATTGTAAGGACGAATCTACACTTACCCAGTTGATGGATAATCAATCTGGTAACTGTTTTTACCTTTTTATAATGTCTAGCTAAAACCCCAATTTTTGGGGTGTGATTATGTGATTATGGGTTGATTTAGTTTATGAGTATTGCTAATTGTTAGTTGAAATGCTATTTAGAAGTGAGTTCAATCATTAATTGTGGTTTAATTTAAGAATTGTAGTTGCAAATGCAGTTCTACTCTTGCATTTTTTGCTTGCTCGAGAGAGAGGTTTTAAAACTAAACTTAATTATTGATGATCTGTGGGTATTGGGTTGACCTGGGTTCAGTTCGAGAGACTGAATTCTAAATCCAATTCCACACATTCAGCTCGAGAGAGTGAATGGACTAAGGTGTGTGTTGTTCTTATTTTGCATGCTTGTTGATGTTCGAGAGAAATCAACTTGATTCGGGGTAAATTGTTTGAGAGAAAGTTTATCTCCTCTATAGCCTAGCTTACTCACTAATATCTAGCTATTTTCTAATAGTTGCAATTACCCATTTGTTTATATTAGCCTATAATCGAATCACATCTCAAGAACCCGTCTCATTATTGTTATTTCATATTGATTGTCACTGTTTGCAGTTGATAAATAAAACCAAAAACCACCCATTTGACATTCGTGTCATCCCCTGATTTGAATAATGTCATTATTCGATAGTTTTTATTCCTATGACTAATTGATCATGTTCTTACTTCCCTATTGAATCTTAAACACGTACCACTCTTCGACCCAACTCATTTAGTTTTGTTTTATACTGACTAGCAATCGTTGACACTTAGAATTGGATGAAGTGTCCTTGAAATGTTAATCAAAATGGTGCCGCTGTTGGGGAGTGGTGTTGTTTGAGATTCTTTTTGTGAAATTGAATTTTGTTCTTTTTAGTCATAGTTGAATCTACTTATTTTTAGTTTTGGTTTTTGTGTTGTTATTTTAAAACAGAGGAAATGAGTGTCAACAGAAGCAATGGTAGCCAAGTTGGCCACCAAGATGACATCGGAAACCTCAACGATGTCAACGAACCGAATGCCAATGACCCAAATCTTATGGGTGGAGTTGGTATCATTCGCTTGCCTCCGGCTGAAGGGAACGTTGTGTTCCATATTACTAGTACCATGTTGCAGCTCTTGCAATTGAAAGGGTTGTTTGGTGGGTTGGCTCATGAGGATCCCCATGAGTATATAAGGAACTTTGTTGATGTTTGCGGGCCGTTCTCCTTTAAAAACATATCCCAAAGAGTCGGTCCGGTTGAGGTTGTTCCCATTTTCTCTAATGGGAGAAACATCTAAGTAGTTGGCTGAGTTGCCAAGAGATTCCATCACATCATGGGAAGATCTTGTCACCGCATTTCAAGTGCGATTTTTCCCTCCTTCGAAGATGATGACACTTAGGGACATCATCCAAAGCTTCAAGCATTTGGAGGGTGAGCCAATCCATGAGACTTGTCTAAGATTTAAGAAGTTGGTGTTGCAATGCCCAACTCATGGTTTCCCCCGACAACGTTTTGCTGCAATACTTTTACGGAAGCCTTGATTCGGTGAACAAGGGAGTAGCTGACTAACTTTCTCCGGGAGGTTTGATGCAACAACCTTACATTATAGTAGCCCAGCTCTTGGATGGTATGACCAAAATTAATCGGATATGGTACACCCGTGAAGATCAGGTCTCCCCTCTCATTTTTAAATTGACAAAGGAGAAAATTGAGAAATATCAAGAAAAGGACCAAAACATGGCAAAGATGATGACCCAACTTGACATTTTAGCCAAGAATGTCATGGGAGGTGGTGCTAGAAGTGTAAATGTTTTGGGTGTTGGGTGTGTAAGCCCCGATGAGGCCAAGTTTGAAGCGTTGTACAATGAAGAAGTGAACTTCCTAGCCAACCAAGGTGGAGGTTATCATGCTAACTACCCAAGGCAGGGTGGTAACCAAGGTTGGAATAGGGATGAGGGCTGGAGAGATCATGATAGAGAGTGGAGGGATCGTAACCTCACTTGGAAGGAAAGAGATGGGGAGAAGGATAGGCACGGTCCTCCCCACGAGTGTCAAAAGCCCAAAGAGTCTGAGGGTGGCCGGTTTGAGGATATGCTCTGTTGTATTCTCAACAAGGTTGAGAGGTTCGATAAAATTTTGAAAGAGATGAAGGAAGATATATCAACCCTTAACCATACGGTGACTTCTCATTCCGTCTCTATCAAATAGTTGGAGACCCAAATGGGTTATATTTCTTCTCATTTAAACCCGAGACAACAAGGAAGGTTGCCTAGTGATACTATGGCAAACCCCAAGAATGAAGTTTGAATGAGAACTTGTGTTGTGCCACGACGTTAACTAAGGCACTTCTTAGGAGGCAACCTAAGTTTTTATTGCTTTATTTTTGTTTTTTGGAATAATCGTGTGTTGATTGTGCAAGTGAAAAAATGGAATGTGTTTGAAGTATACAGGTTGGTGAGCCAAGAGTCCAGTCGGCGACTCATTGAAGAGGTCAGCGAGCCCGACTTGGACCACCGTTGGACTAAAGAAATTATGAAGTTGGTCTGTAAAACTCGGTGGACCCATGGACAAGTCGGCGAATCACCGAACATGTCGGCGAGTTCGACTTAGTCCACCATTTGGACCCCCACATTAACTGAAAGTCCTATAAAACTCGGCGAGAAAAGTAACCACTCGGCGTGTTGTCGAGTGGTTCGGCGAGGTCAACTAATATCACCGAATGGGCGTGAACTGAACGGTTTTTAAAAGGCCAAAGGTTTAAAATTTCAAACTCTTTCACATTCCCTCACTTTTTAACTTCACAAAATCACACCTTCACTATATTTCCCATATTTTTGCATTTTTACTGATTTTTGTTGTTGATTCGGTGTTCAGAGTTGGATACTTTGCCGCCTAGCTTTACAGATTCTTATATTCGGCACTAAAGGTTGGTTTTCCAAACCCCAAAACTCATAATAAGCGGTTAAACTCATTTGCAACCGTATTGTTCTTATTGATGTATGTTGGGCCTCTCTGAAATCGTAAATGTGTGCCTATTTTAATTTTGATTGCGAGCCTAAATTGCCTAAGTTATTAATTTTTTGAGTTGCATACCTTAAAATTGATCATAAATTATTGGGTTATGCTTAATTGTTGTTGGTTCTAGTCGGGTGAAGTCTGAGTAACCCAAATTTTGCTAAATGGCTTGCTTTGCCTAATGATGGAGCGTTTGACGTCATTCTTAAGGGCTAAAGTCATCAAATGGCCAATTTTGGCCAAACCGGGGGAAGTCTGAGTACCCCGGTGGCATGGGTCTAGTGGGTCTGAGTCTAATTGAAAATGTGTTTGTTTTGATTTTGTTTTTGGGGGCTGCAGGGTTGATTTGGAAGTAGGGTTTGAAAATAGGCACGTTGGGCAGTTTGGCGAGCTAGGTCGAGCTCGCCGAACCACTCGGCGGTTCATCGAAATCCCCTTAGTTCGCCTTTAATTTCATGATTTTGCTAAGTTTGGTTCTGTAACTTTCGGCGAGAAGCCTAAGGTCGCCAAGTACACTTGGTGTTCGCCTTTAATTTCATGATTTTGCTAAGTTTGGTTCTGTAACTTTCGGCGAGAAGCCTAAGGTTGCCAAGTACACTTGGTGACTAGCCAAAAGTCTTCTTTAATCACCCTTTCTACGTCCCTAACCCCTAAAAAATACACTGTAACTTTTAGCGGGCTAGTCTTTGCTCGTCGAATGATGTCGGCGATTCGCTGAAAGGCCCTTCTTGTCGCCGACATGCCATTTTTCTGGAAATTTTTTGAGCCAATCCTTTCGGCGAGCTCGATCTGGCTCGCCTAAGTGATTCGGCGACTCACCAATAGGTTCGGCGAGTCTGTCTGCAACTTGATTTCTGCAAGTTTTCTTGGATTAATTCTAACTCTTGTGTTGTGTTTTGTAGATATGGCTAGACCAAAAAAAGCAGGTCGAGACATGCCGCCCCGCAAGAGGGCAAACGGAGTTATCATAAATGAGGATGCATCCGCAACCAAGGCAAAAGCAACAAAGCTTCCTACCACCGGTGGGAAAGGCAAAAAGAAAGGCAAAGCACATGCTCCTGCATCACCGGAGGTCAGCTCCGATAGTGAGGGCATATACGCCACTCACCTCACAACTTCTGAGAGTGAGAGAGAGCACCATGACCCTCAGGCTACCATTTCTGAGCTAGAGAATGATGAGCTACTGTTAGCCCAGAGAGCTGAGATGCGCTCTAAAAGGTTGAATGATTTGTCTAGGATTAGGACTCCCCAAGTTGCTACTCATCCTCATGTCCCAGACCAGGTTGTGGTCTCAGAACCACCTACACAGGGTCCTCCTCCCCGGTCTATGAATAGACTGAAGACTGAGGGATTTAGGACCATCATCGAGGAGAAGAGGTTGTCTACTGATGGAGTAACAGACAAGTACCCAGAGATCTGGAGCTGCTTAAAATCCCACAAGTTCCAGATATTCACTAGACCCCGTTGCCCTTACATTCCAAATTGGGTTCGGGAATTCTACACTGCCTACGGAGCCCTAGTGCCACAAGGGAAGACGCATGCTGCCAAATTCAAGCCAGTTGATTATGTGGTTGTCAGGGGCAAGAAAGTGAAGTGTGATAGTGATTCTATCAATGTAGTCCTGGAATATTCAGAAGATATAGAGGATGACTGTCAACACATGATCAGGACAAAAATGTTGGAGAATATGAAAAAGTGGTTGGCCCATATGTTATCTAACGATACTCCTAGGTGGATTGAGGTTGAAGCACCCATAGAAAAGAAAAACCTCAATGTAGCAGCGAAGTACTGGTTTGGCTTCATCAGCAGTTCTATCATGCCATCCCAGAATGAGTCTATCCTCCACCACGTGACAACATCCTGCCTTGGTTGCATCATTGATGGAACAAGGCTAAATTTGGGTATGATCATTGCACAGGAGATGGCCATGAGGGCCAAGCAGCGCCAAACCTCTCTTTCTTTTCTAATATTGATCACTAAGTTGTGCAGACTAGCTCGGATGCCTCGATATGAGAAGAAGAATGTGGAAGTGATTCCCACATCTTCTACCGATATCTGATGCATTGAGGAAGAGTACTTGAAGGATGAGGCCGAGAAGAAGAAAAAGGCAGCCCCGGTGGATTCTTCCCCGGTTGTTGATACTGAGACACTACCTGCAGAGGCAGCATTGCCTACTCCGGCCTCTGGGCCTTCAGGTATATCTAGTGTTGTCCTTTATGTGACTCCCAGTTCCTCTACAACTCCCTTGCCTCCTAGGTCTGCTGCTGCTTCCCGACCTCCACTCACCTAGGCTGCGATTCTACGATTGGGGCATCTAGCCCACTCTGCTGATAAGTGTGCCTCCAGGCTTGAGGTCACCATTCCTGGGATGATTGAGAGGGACCTCACTGCTGATGTGACACCTCTTAGTGTGTCCATTGATGCCCTTGCGGCTAGGATAGCGGTGTGCGAGCGAGGCCAAGGGGCCAGTATTGAGGTGACAGCTCTAAAAGCCACAATTGATGAGCTGAGGAAGGATGTGGACCAGCTGAAGTCCATAGATATGTCCATGATTTTGGGACTGTGGAGATCCCCGACATGTTAGCTGATACAGATGTGTCTCCGGCTACCACCATAGATGAGGTTTGAGCTGAGGGAGTGGCTACTGCTGAGTTTGAGGCACAGACTGATGAGGAGTAGCTCGGTGTCGATGAGGAGGATACATATGAGGGCCTTACAAAGGTTGAGGAGGCCATAGTGCAATCAGCTGTACAGACATCCTTAAGAGATACCACCATGATTGACCCTAGTAGAGCCATTACTGCTGATGTGACCCCGGTCACTGATGCCCCGACAGATGGAGAGGTTGTGTAGACATGACTTTTCTTTACCTCCATCTCTGTCATTTTTATTAACTTTTGGTTATTTTTGTTGCATTTGAGGACAACTGCATTTTTTTATTTGTGGTGAGGTGAGGTATTTCCATACCTACCTCTTGTGACTATTCTATGTATATATTATTGGGTTTTTGTGTTTAAATTGTATTTTGATATTGTGTTGTGGATGTTTGAGCTTATGGCTCCTTGTTTTGGATGCAAATGATTTTTGACCCTTTTTAAAAAATTTGCCACCTCTTGTGTGTGATTGTGGTTGTTCTTGTGCAAATTTGAGTATCAGTCATGATCAATACCGATGACTTGAATAGTGCTCTTAATCGAAAAAAAATGAATGCGCGGCTACGATGAGGCCAAATGAAGTTGCATAGACAACATGTGAACTTTTTGCATCTCGTTGTCACTAGCCGATTATCGAATGAGTCTCTTGTGATGAACATTGCACACTAGCAAAAATGTGGAGTCTTGTTTGATATTGGTACCAATGCCTTGGGTGATGAGCTTACTGTGAGCCTTGTGTGATGACACCAAGAATTTGCCCCGTTGGTTCGGTTGACTAAGTTATGCAAGCTCTTGAAATGATCTTAGGCAATAATTTTGAAGAGTGAAACAATTTGACAATATACCTCTTTTGTGGCCAACCTTGTGAGATGTGTGAACCGTGCTTGAACCCCTTTTGAGCCTTGTCCTTTTCTTGGAAGAAACTTAATGATATTGTAACCCCTCTTTATCCATTCACCCATAATCCCTTGATGCATGGACTTGAAAAAGATGGAACCCCTCCATACACACACAAAAAAAAAAAAAGGAAAAAGAATGAAAAAGTTGTGAAATAGAGTGGTGAAACTCGCAAAAGAAATGGGGTGTCCGGTAGTCCATGTGTAGTAACTAATGGGGTGAATTTTGAGCATGAGTGAAAATGCTGAAGAAAAGGAAGGAAGTTGATGTCCAGACCACATTTCACGAGGATAGCAGCCACTGAGCCTAAATGACCATACATTTACACTCAGCCCCGTTACAAGCCTTGAAAAGACCTTTTTGATCTTGAGTGAGCTGAAACGAATGTTGGCTGGAAAATTAAGGGCAAACATATGGGTGAAGTCATGCATGTGTTCATCATTGGAGCTATAAAGTGGTGAACAATTGTGTGTGAACATGGAATCATCTTTGTTGTGAGGGCATTTGAGTACCTTTGAGCTTGAACTTTCATTTGAAGCAAGTATTGTGAACTTGACAATCTTTGATAATGGTGAGTCCCAACTTGAATTTTTGAGTGCACAATTGATCCGTGCATGAGTAAGTTGAGTCGTGTTATGTGCATTCATGATTAAGTCTTTTGTAGAACTGTTTGAGACATCCTTTTTGAACTGTTGAACTTGAGTTTTACTTGAGGACAAGCAAAAGTTTAAGTTGGGGTGTTGATGAGTCCGAGATTTGGACTCATTTAAGGCTTTACTTATATAGATTTAGTGTCCTTAAATGCTTATTTTGTGCCAATAACTGATGTAAAACCCTTGATTTCCAGGTATATGAATTGAGGAACAAAGCAAGGACACTAATTTGCAAAAAGGAACGAAAAGACCTGAAAGAATGAAGAAATACATGCCTGGTGATCGCCAAGTCCACTTGGCGAGTCACCGAATGGCTACTTGACCGCCTAAAGTTCCAGAGGTGAGAGAAAGGAGTAGTCGACAGATCACCGAGTGGTTCCGTGATGTAGTGTTGGATCGCCCAAAGTACAGACCTTGAGGATGCTGAAGGTCAAGGCAGAAGGGCAATGGAAATGACCAAAGGGCGGATCGCCGAGTGGTTTGGTGAGCCCGACTTACTTCACCGAGTGACTCTTCTCAACACATTTTTGGTGACTATAAATACATTTTAGAATATTTAGTTTAGTATCAATTACTCTTTAGAACAAATTTTTATTAAGTTTTGAACTGGTGAGACAATTTTCTCTAGTTTTTCCTAAGTTTTGAAGAATTGAAGTTTTTCACTTTTGAGAATTTGGAAGTGGGTCTTTGAGATTCTTCGACTTGGAGCATTGTAAGGACGAATCTACACTTACCTAGTTGATGGATAATCAATTTGTAACTGTTTTTACATTTTTATAATGTCTAGCTAAAACCCCAATTCTTGGGGTATGATTATGTGATTATGGGCTGATTTAGTTTATGGGTATTGCTAATTGTTAGTTTAAATGCTATTTAGAAGTGAGTTCAATCATTAATTGTGAATTAATTTAAGAATTGTAGTTGCAAATGCAATTCTACCCTTGCGTTTTTGGCTTGCTCGAGAAAGAGGTTTTAAAACTAAACTTATTGATTGATGGTCTGTGGGTATTGGGTTGACCTGGGTTTAGCTCGAGAGAGTGAATCCTAAACCCAATTCCACATATTCAGCTCGAGAGAGTGAATGGACTAAGGTGTGGGTTGTTCTTATTTTACATGCTTGTTGATGTTCGAGAGAAATCAACTTGATTCGGGGTAAATTGTTCGAGAGAAAGTTTATCTCCTCTATAGCCTAGCTTACTCACTAATATCTAGCTATTTTCTAATAGTTGCAATTACCCATTTGTCTATATTAGCCTATAATCGAATCACATCCCAAGAACCTGTCTCATTATTGTTATTTCATATTGATTGTCACTGTTTGCAGTTGATAAATAAAACCAAAACCCCCCATTTGACATTCGTGTCATCTCCTGATTTGAATTATGTATTTATTCGATAATTTTTATTCCTATGAATGATTTGATCATGTTCTTACTTTCCTATTGAATCTTAAACACGTACCACTCCCTGTGGGATTCGACCCCAACTCATTTAGTTGGGTTTTATACTAACAACGATCATTGACACTTAGAATTGGATGAAGTGTCCTTGAAACGTTAATCATATCCTACTGAATAAAGAAAGTTAATTGCTAGGTTCACAACCAAAAATCTCATGGAAACTCATAGATTCTCCATGTGTTTCATTTTACGTGGTGGTATTTTATTGAAAATGAACTTTATTAAAGAAAAAAAAACTTACGACACATATCATTTATAAGCTCAGTTTGAGGTGAACTTGATCAATTCTTCACTATTTCCATTGATTTAAAGGTAATTTTACTCTATCTCCCCCCCGCCCCGTGCTTTCTATTACTATTTCTAAAATCATTTTCACAATTCATTCCCATTTTAAACCTCAAAAATAGCATGATTTCTAATATCGTAATGTCCCGATCCAAAAACTTGAGTTATGATGACACCTATAAGAATCCACTAGTAGGTAAACCAAATCATATCCCAAAATAATAAGTAACATATATATTGGGCAAAAACAATAACCAAACGACAATATTGAACAATGTAAAAGGAAAAACAACGAAAATGATAAATAACATTTAAATAGGCAAAAGCAGGAGTATGTGATATAATCCCACGACCTGGTGGACGAAAGTACAAAGCTACTACAAGAGTAAAAATCCCAAAAGTTGATCAAAAAGTGGAGACTTGTCTCAACTACAAAAAAAACTAGTCAAAAACTATGTACAGATGGAGATAAATCGAACAAGAACACAACTAACTCACCTTCTATCTCTGAAATCTCCTCTATAGACTCGGATCACTGTTCTCTACTAGATGTAGGATCTACATCAAGAAAATAGATGCAAAGTGTAGAATTAGTACCAAAAAACCAGCCAATAGGCATCATAGACCGACTGAGCTTGTAAATAAAAAATAATATGAAAGCTAGAAAGTAAATGGTGACTAGAGGTCATATGAATGAAGAAATAATGGAAAGTCTAACTACAATGCTCACAAATTTAGAAGAACAAAGTAGTAAAGTAAAACAACTATCTATAACCTTACTGGACCTCCAATAAGCCCAGAAGGTACACGGTGTGCGCAATTGAAAAGTAAATAATACAAACGGACCCCGTAAGCGTGATGAGTACACATAAGATCTAAGGATAACACTAGCTAAGACTAAGCTTATTCCATAACTGATGACTTGGTACTTTACCGACTCACTAGACTCAAATTCATGAATTGTTGTCATGTTTCAATAATAATTGAAGGGGTTTTAGGTCCTAGTTCTCTTGGATGTAGGCATTCTTTGGAAAAATAAAGTTTGATGAATTTGGAGCTTAAAATCACTAAAGCACACCGGCGAAGGAACTGATGTTCAGGAACCAACATGTGTCTCACCGGCTAAACACCGTATTGAATGGAGCAAAACTTCCTCAGTACCAGCACTACAATCGGTGCGGTACAATTGTAGTGCCGGTACTATGATTTATCGGTGTTCTGTCGGTCCAAGCACAAATACTCCTATAAGATCTAAAGGTTGAAGCGAGGAGGTGACTAGTGCTCTACATTCTTTAATCGGTGTTCCGTCGGTCCAACACAAGTCTGAAGGACGAAGCTGAATGGAAAAATATAACTATGAAAAATAGTACCTCCTTTGAAATATTCCAAGCATAAAATAGGGATTTGTGCAATTATGTACTATAATCTTCTTTCCAATTAGATATAGAGAAGAGAGACCAATTATTCTAAGAAATATTAACAGAGTCACAATGAAGAAATTTCTAGTTTGTAGAGGAAGAAACCTCATATTTGTATCAATACAGGTTTGAAATTCAACTTTTGCTTATCAAAATAACTTGGAATGGGGATTTCCTACATGAGTATTGTCTCTATTTATTCTTTTATAAGTAGTTAGACCCTTAACTAGGGGTGTGTGTTCTATATGGGTTGTAAAACCCCGAAGGATATTGATTAATCGGCTTTAATATTGATTGTATGAAATTTGTCACGACCCGAGAGTACCCCCTAGTCGTAACATGGCGTATTCGACCCCGAAGGGGTCTTATACAAGCCACATAGTCATTCATTGCATTCAATAATGAAAATAGTGCGGAAAGAAAAAACTTATTTACATCCACACATTCAAACTTCATTAAAACAACTTTAAAACACACAGCGGAAGTCTAAGTCTCACATGGCCATCTTAGACACAAATACAAAACATAAGTAGGGACACGGCCCTTTACAATCAAAAGAAGTCTATTA
>JAJOOS010021041.1:0-12929 GCA_029582725.1 Solanum chiquidenum
ACACATTAGCTTCCACAAATAACTTATATATATATATATATATATATATATATATAAATAGTTTTCAACATTGAGAATAGATGATGGAAAATAACTGAATATGTTGTTATGCATGAAGGGTGTTTCACACTATTTTGATTTTTGTAGGACAAAGGCATCCTCATGTTGTCGACTAGACCCGGACCAATGCCGCCATGTGCGACGTCGCTTGTCTAACAAGTGCAAGCCACGGACGATGTGGGCTGGCCAAATCCGACGTCAATTGACCGAAGTGTGCAGGCCACGGACGATGCGGCCAAGCCACGTCTGATGTCGGCAGACCGATGTGTGCAGGCTACGAACGATGCTGGAAGGCCACGTCCGACGTCGGCAGACTGATGCGTGAAGGTCTTGGCTGATGCTGTTTGTCGTTAGCCAATTTCACTTGCCGGATGCGCACATCCCACATCAGATGCGTGCAGGCCATGGATGATACTACCTGCCATTGGCCGATGTCGCCATTGCCGATGACCGCAGGCCACGACTGATGTCTCCCAGTCGATGCACACACGCCATGACTGATGCGTGTAAGCCTTGGCGGATGCTGCCTGCCGTTGGCCGACGTGGCTAGCCCGATACGCACATGTGACATGCCTCATCAAATGTGTGCATGCCTTAGCAGATGCTGCCTGTCGTTGGCCGTTGTCGACTGCCCGATTTGTGCAGGCCACGGTCTATTTTGGCACATCCTATGCGCACACGCCATGGCTGATGCGTGCAGACCTTAGCAGATGCTGACTGTCGTTGACTGATGTCACCTGGCCGATGCGCGTAGGCTACAACCGATGTCATCCAGCCGATGTGGTGCGCACACGCCACAACTATGTCACCCAGCCGATGCGCACACGCCACGGCTAATGTGTGCATGCCTTGGGTGATGCTGCCTGCTGTGGGCTGACGTCCCTTGTCCGATGCGTATATAACACGTCAGATGCGCATATGCCTTGGCTGATGTTGCATGCCATTGACCGACGTCGCCTGGCTGATGCGCACAAGCCACGACCGATGTTGCCCAGCTGATGCGTGCAGGCCTTGGTTGATGTTGTCTGTCATTGGCCGACTTCGCTTGCTCAATGCGCACATGCCACGTCTGATGCATGCAGGCCTTGGCTGATGCTGCCTACCGTTTGTCGACGTCTCCTAGACGATGCGCAGGCTACGTTCGATATCTCTCGGCCGATGCGCACACGCCACAACTGATGCATGCAGGAAAAAGCTGATGTTGCCTGACGTTGGCCGACGTCGCTTGACTGATGCACACATGCCACGTCAGATGCGTGCAGCCGTTGGCTAATGCTGCCAGCCGTTGGCCGACGTTACCGGGTAGATACGCGCAGGCCATGACCAATGTCACCCAATTGATGCGCACACACCACGATTGATGTTGCCTGTTGTTGGTCGATTTTGCTTATTCACTGCGCACATGCCGCATCATATGCATGCAGTCCTTGGCTTATGCTGCTTGCCGTTGGTCGATATTGCTTGGCCGATACGCACATGCCACGGCTGATGCGCACACGCCATGGCAGATGCGCACACGCCACGGCAGATGCGTTTAATCATTGGATAATGTTGTCTGTCGTTGGCCGACGTCGCTTTCCCGATGCGCACATGCCACGTCAGATGCGTGCAGACCTAGGTTGATGGTGCCAGTCGTTGGCCGACATCACCTGGACGATGCAAGAAGGCCACGACCAATGTTGCCCAGCCGATACGTACACGCCATACGCCACGACTGATGCGTGCAGGCCTTGGCAGATGCTGTCTGCCGTTGGTCGATGTTGCTTGCCCGATGCGCGAATGCCACGTCATATGCATGCAGGCTTTGGCTAATACTGCTTGCCATTGGCCGACGTTATCTGGCCGAAAAGCGCAGGCCACGGCCGATGTCACCCAGTCGATGCGCACACGCCACGACTGATGCTGCCTGTTGTTGGCCGAATTTGCTTCTCCAATGCGGACATGCCACATAATATGCGTGCAGTCCTTGGATGATGAGGCCTGCCGTTGGACAATGTTGCTTGGCCGATGCGCACACGCCGCGGCTGATGGGTGCAGTCATTGGTTAATGTTGCCTGCCGTTGGCCGACGTCGCTTGCCCGATGCGCACATGCCACGTCAGATGCTTGCAGGCCTTGGCTGATGTTGCCTGTTGTTGGTCGACGTCGCCTGGCAGATGCCTGAGGCCATGGCCTATGTCACCCAGCCGATGCACACACACCACGGTTGATGTGTGCAGGCCTTGGCTGATGTTGTCTGCCGTTGGCCGACGTCGCTTGCCCAATGCGCACATACAACGTCATATGCGTGCAGGCCTTGGCTGATGCTGCCTGCCATTGGCCGACGTTGCCTGGCCGATGCGCGCATGCCACGACTGATGTCACCCAGCCGATGTGCACACGCGACGAATGATGCGTGCAAGTCTTGGCTGATGCTGCCTGCCATTGGCCGACGTCGCTTGCCCGATACGCATATGCCACGTCATATGCATGCAGGCGTTGGCTGATGATTCGTGCAGGCCTTGGTTGATTCTGCCTGCTGTTGGCCGATGTTGCCTAGCCGATGCGCGCAGGCCACGGCTAATGCGTACGGTCCTTGGCTGATACTGCCTGCCGTTGGCCGACGTCGCTTGCCCAATGATCACATGCCACATCATATACGTGTAGTCCTTGGCTAATATTGTCTGCCATTGGTTGACGTTGCCAGGCCGATGCGCGTAATACACGGTCGATGTCGCCCAATCGATGCGCACACACCACGACTGATGCGTGCAGTTCTTGGGTGATGGTGCCTGCCATTGGCCAACGTCGCCTGGCGATGCACGCAGGGCACGACCGATGAAGCCCATCTGATGCGCATACACCACGGCTGATGCGTGTAGGCCTTCTCTATACATATATACAAAAGAAGCAAGTGTATAATTCACTGGCTCCTCTTCAGATTTGTATAATTTAGCTGTCAAGCCATTTGTATAAATTATTGTTAGCCTCTCGTTTGTAATAATCGTTGACAACCTCTCAATTCAATTTTATGTGTTTGTATATCTGTATAAAATTTGAATTTGTATACAATTGAATTGAAATAAAATGTTTGTATATCAAATATCGCTCTCTCTTTCGCTTTATACAAACATAAATTATACATTATATTTTGTATAATATGTGTTTGTATAAAATGAGAAAGACAGAAAGGCAAAAGAGAACTGGGCAGGGAAATATTTGCATTGTATAATTATAAGTGTATAGGACGAAGATATATATATTTGCATGTGTATATATAATTTTCTCTCGCTTTATACAAAAAGAAACACAATTTATATATTTCTGTTGTATAAAGCGAGAGAGGGAAGCAACAGGGAGCGAGCGAGAAAGGGAGAGTGGCGAGCGAGAATTTGAGGGAAAGAGGCCACTGGCAAACAGTTTGCTATGGAGAACAAATAAATCAAACGGTAGCTACTGTATTTATTTTAGATTATTAGTTTGTCATTCTGTACAATGATCCCCACTATATTTCTACAATGTTTTAGTACTCGAAGCACAAATATTTATTTAGCTACAATATTTTGTTTTAAACAACCTCTTTATAACTAAAAGGTTAGTATTACTACAATAAATTTCAACACGTTACAAAATTTAATAATTAACTATGGAATATTATCACAACAAATAATTTGTGGCTACATTATTTAACAATTGCCACAAATATTTTATAACTTGAAGCAATATTATTTACTTAGCTCCGCATGTTGTCGACTTGACCTCGATCAATGTCGTTACGTGCGACGTCGCTTGCCCAATGCGCACATGACTGATGCTTGCAGGCCTTGGCTAATGATGTTTGCCATTGGCCGACGTCGCTTGCTCGATGCGCATATGCCACGTCAGATGTGTGTAGGCCGTGGTTGATGGTGCCTGCCGTTGGTTGACGTCGGCTGGCCGATCCGCGCAGGCCACGGTTGATGTGTGCAGTCCTTGGTTGATGATGCCTGCAATTGGCTGATGTCCCTTGACCAAAATGCACATGCCTTATCAGATGTGTGCATTCCTTGGCCGATATTGCCTGTCGTTGGCCGATGTTGCCTGGCCAATGCGCGTAGGCCACGTCCGATGTCGTCCAACTGATGCCCACTTGCCACGACTGATGCGTGCAGCCCTTGGCTAATGTTGCCTGCCGTTGGTAGACGTCGCTTGCTCGATGCCCACATACCATGTCAGATGCAAGCATGCCTTGGCTGATATTGCCTGCCGTTGGCCGACGTTGTCTGGCGATGCTCGCAGGCCACGCCGATGTCGCCCATCCGATGCGCATATGCAACGGCAGAAGCGTGCAGGCCTTGGGAGATGCTACCTGCCGTTGGCCGACGTCACTTGCTCGATGTGCACATGCCACGTCATATGCGTGTAGGCCTTGGTTGAGGTTGCCTGCCATTGGTCGACGTCGCTCGATCGATGCGCGCAGGCCACGGCCAATGGCTCCCTGCCAATGCACACACGCCATGACTGATGCATACAGGCCTTGGATGATGTTGCCTGTCGTTGGCCGACGTTGCTTGCCCAAAACGCATATGCCACGTCTGATGCTTACATGCCTTGGCTGATGTTGCCTGTCGTTGGCCGACGTTGCCTTGCCGATGCGCGTAGGGCACGACCGATGTCGCCCAGCCGATATGCACGCAGCCATGGCTGATGCGTGCAGGCCTTGGTTGATGCCGCCTACCGTTGACCGACGTCGCTTACCCAATGCACACATGCCACATCAGATGCAAGCAGGCCTTAGCTGATGCTGCCTGTCGTTGAACGACGTCACCTGACCGATGCTTGCAAGTCACGACCGATATGCACGCGCCACGGTTGATTCGTCGTGGCCTTGGATGATGTTGCCTGCCGTTGACCGACGTCACTTGCATGATGCGCACATGCCACATCATATGCCTGTAGGCCTTGGTTGATGCTAGTTGTCGTTGGCCGACGTCGCTTGGCCGATGCGCGTAGGCCTGTCGTCCAGCCGATGCACACACGCCATGACTTATGCTTACATGCCTTGGATGATGCTGCCTGTCGTTGGCCGACGTCGCTTGCCCGATGAGCACATGCTACGTCAGGTGCGTGCAGGTCTTGGTTGATACTGCCTATTGTTGGCGGACATCGCCTGGCCGATGCGCGCACGCCATGGCCGATATCGTCCAGCCGATGCGCACACACCACGGTTGATGCGTGCAGCCCTTGGTTGATGTTGCCTGCCGTTGGCCGTCGTCGCTTGCCCGCTATGCACATGCCACATCATATGCGTGCAGGCCTTGGCTGATGTTGCCTGCCGTTGGCACACATCGCCTGACCGATGAGCGCAGACCACGACCAATGTCGCCAAGCCGATGCGCGCACGCCATGTCTAATGCGTGCAGGCCTTGGATGATTCTTTTGATTCCGTGACCCGAATTCTGACTTGGTGGAGTATGTATCGTTTTTCGGAGAATCATAATGAACATGTACAACCCAAATATGCACTTTCTAAGGTACAAACACACATTAGCTTCCACAAATAACTTTTCTATATAAAAAAAAATTGTTTTCAACAATTTTTTAAACTTTTTTTTTCCCGGTAAATCCCGAAATGAGTAATTAATTACTAAAAAATATGAAAAATATCAAAAAATGGTATAAAATTAACGCCAAAAAGTCACGAATAAATATAGTTACCATAAATTAAACAATTTCATAAAATATATTAAAATTTAATTTTTTTCATCAAATCTGTAAAATGATTAAATAATTAATAAAAAATAGGAAAAATATGAACAAAATATAAAATTAATGCCAAAGTTTCACAATTAAATATAGTAATCTTAAATTCAACAATTTCATTTTTTTTTTTAAGTTTTATTTTTTCAGTAAATCTTAAAAAATGAGTAACTAATTAATAAAATATAGAGAAAATATGAAAAAATATAAAATTAACGCCAAAATTCACAAATAAATATAGTAACCTTAAATTCAACAATTTCATAAAAATAGTAATTTTTTATGTTTTTTGGTAAATCCGGAAATTGAGTATATAATTAATAAAAAATAGGAAATATGAAAAATATATAAAATTAAAGCCAAAAATTCATAAATAAATATAGTAACATTAAAATCAACAATTTCGACAATTGTTTTTTTGGTAAATCCCGAAAATGAGTAATTAATTAATAAAACTTAGGAAAAAGATGAAATAAATATAAGATTCACGCCAAAAATTCATAAATAAATATAGTAACCTAAAATTCAACAATTTCATAATTTTTTTTAATTGTAATTGTTTTCGGTAAATCCCGAAAATGAGTAATTAATTAATAAGTAATAGGAAAAATATTTTAAAAATATAAATTTTACGCCAAAAATTAAAAAATAAATAGAGTAACCTTAAATTCAACAATTTCATAAAATAATAATAATTTATTTTTTGGGTAAATCCTGAAAATGTGTAATTAATTCATTAAAAATAGGAATAATATGAAAAAAATATTAAATTAACGCAAAAAATTCACTAATAAATATAGTAACCTTAAATTCAAGAATTTCATCAGTTTTAATTTATAAAATGTGATGTAAGAAATATAAAAACTGTAAAAATAAATAAAATAAAATGAATAAAAGTCTTAAAAACATGAAAATACTCGTAAACACTTCTAAACAAGTGAAACTAATGATAGAGTACATATTTGTAAAAATAAAAGATGTTTCGATATCGGACAAACCATAAAAGTAATGAAGATTGGTACGAATGAATCATGTGAGGCGAAAACGTTGAGAATAGATTATGGTAAATAAATGAATATGTTGTTATGCATGAAGGGTGTTTCACACTCTTTTGATTTTTGTAGGGCATGGACATCCAAATGTTTTTGACTAGACCTCGACCAATGTCGCCGGGTGCGACGTCGCTCGTCTAACAAGTGCAAGCCACGGATGATGCGGGCAGGCCATGTCCGACGTCGGTTGATCGAAGTGTGCAGGCAACGGACGATGCGGCCAGGCCACGTCCATCATCGGTAGGCCTATATGTGCAGGCTATGGACAATGATGGAGAGCCACATCGGACATCGACTGACTGATATGTGCAGGCCACATATGATATTAGCAGCCCACGTCCGATGTCGGCTGACCATTGTGTTCAGGCCAAAGGTGATGCGGGCAGGACATGTCCGATGTTGGCTGACCATTGTGTGCAGGCCAAGGGCGATGCGGGCAGGCCACGCCCGACGATGGTTGAGTGATGTGTACAGGCCACGGCCGATGCAAACAATCCACGACCGACGTCGGCTGAGTGATGTGCACATGCCACGACCGATATAGGCAGTCCATGACCAATCCCGCCTGTCGTTGGCCAATGTCTCTTGCCTGAAGTGCACAGTCCACGTCAGATGCATGCAGGCCTTGGCTGATGCTGCCTGCCATTGGCCGATGCCAATGTCGCCTAATCGATGCGCACACACCACTGTTGATGCTTGCAGGTCTTGGCTGATGCAACTTGTCGTTGGCCGACATCGCTTGCCCGATGCGCATATGCCAAGTTAGATGTGTGAAGGCCGTGGCTGATGCTGTCTATCATAGGCCGACGTCGCCTGGCCGATGTGCGTAGGCCACGACCGATGTCTCCCAGCCGATGCGCACAAGCCACGGTTGATGCGTGCAGTCCTTGTTTGATGTTGCCTGCCATTGGCCGATGTCCCTTGCCCAAAACGCACATACCATGTCAGATGTGTGCAGGCCGTGGCTGATGCTACCTACCGTTGGCCGATGTCGCCTTGCCGATTTGCGAAGGCCACGACCGATGTTGCCCAGCTTATGCGTAGACGCCACGGTTGATGCGTGCAGTCCTTGGTTGATGTTGCCTGCCATTGGCTGACATCGCTTGCCGATATGAACATGCCACATTAGATGCGTGTAGGCATTGGCTGATGTTGCCTGCCGTTGACCGACGTCGCCTGGCCGATGCGTGCAGGCCACGACCGATGTCGCCCAGCCGATGCGTACAAGCCACGACTGGTGTGTGCATGCCTTGGTTGATGCTGCCTATCGTTGGCTGACTTCGCTTGCCCGATGCGCATATGCTGGCAAGCAGGCCTTGTCTTATGTTGCCTGCCGTTGGCCGACGTCGCCTGGCGATGCGCGCAGGCCACGACCGATATGGCACATCATATGCGTACACGCCATGGCTGATGCGTGCAGGCCTTAGCAGAGGCTGACTGCCATTGGCCGATGTCGTCTGGCCGATGCGCGTAGGCCACGACCGATGTCACCCAGTCGATGCGATACGCACACGCCACAACTATGTGGCGCAACCGATGCGCACACGCCACGGCTAATGCCTACAGGCCTTGGCTGATGCTGCCTACTGTGGGCTGACGTTCCTTGTGCAATGCGTATATGCTACGTCAGATACGCATATGCCTTGGCTGATGTTGCCTGCCACTGACCGACGTCGCCTGGTCGATGCGTGCAAGCCACGACCGATGTTGCCCAGCCGATGCGCACACACCACGGTTGATGCGTGCAGGCCTTAGTTGATGTTGTATGTCATTGGCCGACTTCGCTTGCTCAATGAGCACATGCCACGTCTGATGCATGCAGGCCTTGGCTGATGCTAACTGCCATTTGTCGACGTCGCCTGGACGATGCGAAGGCCACGTTCGATATTTCCCAGCCGATGTGCACCCGCCACGACTGATGCGTGAAGGACTAAGCTGATGTTGCCTATCGTTGGCCGTCGTCGCTTGACTGATGCACATATGCCACGTCAGATGCGTGCAGGCGTTGGCGGATGCTGCCTGCCGTTGGCCGACGTTACCCGGAAGATACGCGCAGGCCATGACCAATGTCACCCAATCGATGCGCACACGCCACGACTGAAGTTGCCTGCTGTTGGCCGATGTTGCTTGTCCACTGCGCATATGCCGCATCATATGCGTGCAGTCCTTGGCTTATGCTGCTTGCAGTTGGCCGATGTTGCTTGGCCGATACGCACATGCCACGGCTGATGCGCACACGCCATGGCTGATGCGTTTAATCATTGGCTAATGTTGCCTGCCGTTGGCCGACGTCGCTTTCCCGATGCGCACATGCCACGTCAGATGCGTGCAAACCTAGGCTGATGGTGCCAGTCGTTGGCCGACAACACCTGGACGATGCAAGAAAGTCACGACCAATGTTGCCCAGCCGATACGTAAACGCCACACGCCACGACTGATGCCTGCAGGCCTTGGCAGATGCTGTCTGCCGTTGACCGATGTCGCTTGCCCAATGCGCGCATGCCACGTCATATGCATGCGGGCTTTGGCTGATACTGCCTGCCATTGGCCGACGTTATCTGGCCGATAAGCGCAGGCCACGGCCGAGGTCACCCAGTCGATGCGCACACGCCACGACTGCTGCTGCCTGCTGTTGGCCGACGTTGCTTCTCCAATGCGCACATGCCACATCACATGCGTGCATTCCTTTGATGATGCTACCTGTCGTTGGCCAATGTTGCTTGGCCGATGCGCACACGCCACAGATGATGCGTGCAGTCATTGGCTAATATTGCCTGCCGTTGGCCGACATCGCTTGCCCGATGCGCACATGCCACGTCAGATGCGTGCAGGCCAAGCCTGATGCTGCCTTTCATTGGCCAACGTCGCCTGGACGATGTGCGCAGGCTAAAACCGATGTGCACATGCCACGGCTGATGCATGCAGGCCTTAGGTGATGCTTCCTGCCGTTGGCCGACAATACTTGCCCGATGCGCACATGCCATATCAGATGCATACAGGCCTTGGCTGATGCTGCCTGTCGTTGCCCGATGTCACCTGGTCGATGAACCTAGGCCACGGCCTATGCGCACACGCCACGACTGATGCTTGCAGGCCTTTGCTGATGATGCCTGTCATTGACTGACGTCGCTTGCCCGATGCACACATGACATGTCTAATGCGTGCATGCCTTAGCCGATGCTTCCTGCCGTTGGATGACGCCAATGCACACACACCACGGCTGAGGCATGAAGGTCTTGGTTGATGTTGCCTTTCGTTAGTCAACATCGCTTACCCAATTCGCACATGCGACGGCTGATGCGCACACGCCATGGCTGATGCGTGCAGTCATTGGCTAATGTTGCCTGCCGTTGGCCGACGTCACTTCCCCAATGCGCTCATGCCAAGTCAGATGCGTGCAGGCCTAGGCTGATGGTACCAGTCGTTGGCCGACGTCACCTGGATGATGCAAGCAGGCCATGGCCAATGTTGCCCAGCCGATACGCACACGCCACACGCCACAACTAATGCTGCCTGCCGTTGGCCGACGTTGCTTGTCCAATGAAGACATGCCACATCATATGCGTGCAGTCCTTGGCTGATGCTGCCTGCCGTTGGCCGATGTTGCTTGGCCGACATGCGGCTGATGCGTGCAGTCATTGGCTGATGATGTCCGCCGTTGGCCGACGTCGCTTGCCCGATGTGCACATGCCACGTCAGATGCGTGCAGGCCTTGAATGATGGTGCCTGTCGTTGGCCGACGTCGCCTGGATGATGTACGCAGGCCACAGTCGATGTCCTCCTGCCGATGCGCACACGCCACGATTGATGCGTGCAGGCCTTAGCTGATTCTGCCTGCCTTTGGCAGATGTTGCCTGGCTGATGCGCGCAGGCCACGGCTAATGTGTACGGTTCTTGGTTGATGTTGCCTGCCGTTGGCCGACGTCGCTTGCCCAATGAGCACATGCCACATCATATACGTATAGTCCTTGGCTAATATTGTCTGCCATTGGTTGACGTTGCCAGACCGATGCGCGCAATACACGGCTGATGTCGCCCAGTCGATGCGCACACGCCATGACTGATGCGTGCAGTTCTTGGGTGATGGTTCCTGTCATTGGCCGACGTCGCCTGGCGATGCACACAGGCCATGACCGATGACGCCCATATGATGCGCACACACCACGGCTGATGCGTGTAGGCCTTCTCTATACATATATACAGAAGAAGCAAGTGTATAATTCACTGGCTCCTCTTCAGATTTGTATAATTTAGCTGGCAATCCATTTTTATAAATTATTGTTAGCCTCTCGTTTGTATAAATCGTTGACAACCTCTCAATTCAATTTTATGCGTTTGTATATCTGTATAAAATTTGAATTTGTATACAATTGAATCGAAATAAAGTGTTTGTATATCAAATATCGCTCTCTCTTTCGCTTTATACAAACATAAATTATACATTATAGTTTGTATAATCTGTGTTTGTATAAAACGAGAAAGACAGAAAGGCAAAAGAGAACTGGGCAGGGAAATATTTGTATTGTATAATTATAAGTGTATAGGACGAAGATATATATATTTGCATGTGTATATATAATTTTCTCACGCTTTATACAAACAGAAACACAATTTAGATATTTCTGTTGTAAAAACCGAGAGAGGGGAGCGACAGGGAGCGAGCGAGAGAGGGAGAGTGGCGAGCGAGAATTTGAGGGAGAGAGGCCACTAAAAAATAGTTTGCTACGAAGCACAAATAAATCAAACGGTACCTACTGTATTTATTTTACATTATTAGTTTGCCATTCTGTACAATTATCCCAACTATATTTCTACAATGTTTTAGTACTCGAAGCACAAATATATATAACTAAAAGGTTAGTATTACTACAATAAATTTCAACACGTTACAAAATTTAATAATTAACTATGGAATATTATCACAACAAATAATCCGTGATTACATTATTTAACAATTGCCACAAATATTTTATAACTTGAAGCAATATTATTTACTTAGCTCCGCATGTTGTCGACTTGACCTCGACCTATGTCGTTACGTGCGACGTCGCTTGCCCGATGCGCACATGGCTGATGCTTGCAGGTCTTGGCTAGTGATGTCTGTCGTTGGCTGACGTTGCTTGCTCGATGCGTATATGCCACGTCAGATGTGTGTAGGCCGTGGCCGATGGTGCCTGCCGTTGGTTGACGTCGGATGGCCGATGCGCGCAGGCCACGGTTGATGCGTGCAGTCCTTGGTTGATGATGCCTGCCATTGGCTGATGTCCCTTTCCCGAAATGCACATGCCTCATCAGATGTGTGCATGCCTTGGCCGATATTGCCTGGCGTTGGCCGATGTCGCCTGGCCAATGCGCGTAGGCCACGTCCGATTTCGTTCACCTGATACGCACTTGTCACGACTGATGCGTTCAGCCCTTGGCTAATGTTGCCTGCCATTGGTCGACGTCACTTGTTCGATGCCCACATACCATGTCAGATACAAGCAGGCCTTGGCTGATATTGCCTGCCGTTGGGCGACGTCGCCTGGCAATGCGCGCAGGCCACGCCGATGTCACCCATCCGATGCGAACATGCCACGGCTGATGCGTGCAGGCCTTGGCAGATGATGCCTGCCGTTGGCCGACGTCACTTGCTCGATGAGCACATGCCACATCATATGCGTGTAGGCCTTGGTTGATGTTGCCTGCCGTTGGTCGATGTCACTTGGTCGATGCTCGCAGGCCACGGCCGATGTCTCCCTGCCAATGTACACACGCCATGACTGATGCGTACAGACCTTGGATGATGTTGTCTGTCGTTGGCCGACGTTGCTTGCCCAAAACGCACATGCCACGTCTGATGCGTACATGCCTTGGTTGATGTTGCCTGCCGTTAGCCGACGTTGCCTTGCCGATGCGCGTAGGGCACGACCAATATCGCCCAGCCGATGAGCACACGCCATGGCTGATGCGTGCAGGCCTTGGTTGATGCCGCCTACCGTTGACCGACGTCGCTTACCCAATCCACACATGCCACATCAGATGCAAGCAGGCCTTGGCTGATGCTGCCTGCCGTTGACCGACGTCACTTGCCCGATGTGCACATGCCACATCATATGCG
>JAJOOS010021042.1:0-10379 GCA_029582725.1 Solanum chiquidenum
TTTGAAAGACCGAGAACCCAAGTGGACAACTTAGGCTGGAATTCACGACAACCATTGGACGCATGACGTACCAATAAATCGCTGATCCTTCCGGAAAAGGGTTGAGTATAAAAATTCCGGCTGTGATTATGCAGAAACCGTCCTTAATATACTATACATACAATAGAAAATGTCATGAATGCATTGACAGTTATATCAATTTAAACACATTAAGCACAAACAAGTAATTCAACATTTCATAACAATTAATCAAATAAGTTAAATCTTATGGTTAGAACTTAATTAACCCTCAGCGGAGTCGTCATTTCTATTTTACTCGAAAATAAAATAAAAGAAACAATGACTTGTTTCGAAAAATCGATTAAACTTATGTTTTAAGAGAAGTCGAATTTTCAAAAGAAATAGAGTCGCCACTTAATTTTTTAGTAAAAATCAAGAAAAACCTAAGGTTTTTCAAAAGAGTCAAACAGATAAAATCGATTGAACAAGAAAAGGGTTCAAGTTCAAATGTACATTCCGAGAAGGTGTTAGGCCCTCGGAATGTCCGCTAACTTGCAGTTGACCGGCGATTTGACTAAAATGACTTTTCAAATAAACTTTCTAAATTTTAACTAAGTAAAGGAATTCCATTTTTTTTATTTACTCAATTTTATTTATTATTATTATTATTATATTATCTAAAGGGAAAATGAACTAGGGGGATTTTTCTAAAGAGAAATAACTTAAGTGACAAGACGAATAATAAAAATAAAGCTAAGTAAAAAAATAGATATATTTTGAACATAAAAAGAGAAATGACTAGCTTTTGGAAATTAATTAAGTTAAAACCAATTCACATAAAGAGTTAGTCAATAAAATACCAAATAAATATAAGGGAGAAGAAAATATCAAATTTGGGCCTTTGGCCCAAATTCCAAGTCTTAATAACTTGTCTTAAGTCTAAAATTGCCAGAATGATGGGCTTTGGCCAATTTTTTCTGTATATTCTGAGTATATTAGGCGTATATCAATATATATAATTTGTATCTAACCCATTTTGGGCCTTCCGAAACCTGTACTTTCACCCTTTGACCTGTATGTTGTATTTTGACCTGTATATCAGCGTATACCACAATGTATACTAGTGTATACAGCAGGTATACAACCCATTTTTTGCTCTTTGAGACTTTTAATTTAGCTTTCCTTTCTTCTTCGAACACCGAAGGCTAACTCGACAGAATTCAACTCAACGAAATGCAAGGATGGAGTCCAAAGTGGACTCGAATTGATGTCACATGCAACAAAATGATAATAGCAATTAGCGTCCAAAAATAATAGAACAATAATATACCTAAGACAAATCATAGCAACTCTTCAACTAATACAAGGCAAGTGGCTAGATTGAATTCAAACAATGTAGATTAAGATAAGGAGTACAAATTTCAAAGACTCAAGCCATGTTTATGATAAAACGATGACTATTTAAGCAATTGTTTTAACATTTAAAATCCACAACAAACAAGTACTATCCATTATTTAATAAGTTGGACATGGTAATAAAAGATGCTAACAATTAAAGCGAGATTGATTTAAAATTAGTAGAGCAGCAAATCAATAGCTAAAGTTGATATTGAGACCAATTTGATATTCATTAGGAAAGAGACAAACAGAAACGAAATAGCTATTCAAACATTGTAAGACAAGACAATAGCATTAGTTGATCCAACTATGTTAAATTTAAGCCTAGACATGCAGCAATGATACTCATACCAATCCATAGAAGACCGCATAAAACAAAAACAACACTGCCTAAAACAACAAGACTAGAACAGAGCAACCATGAATCTGGAATGAACCAAAAATTTCCAACTGGACTGCGACCATATCATGCAATCTTCAAAACGAATAGTTGTGCAATAACCAAAATAGAAAGCTAAAAGAAGCGTCAAATGCAATAGCGGAACATTTAAGACCGAGGTAAATCACTTTAGTTTCCATTGAATTTAAAAAAAAAAAAAAAAACTATGAAGAAAGCAATGCACTGCCATTATTTGGAGCTATGTAAAGGCTAAGCAACAATCCAAGGCAAGAAGTTGCACTTAACTGAGCGAAAATTAGATGCACAGAAAATTGAGAATAGACAAGAGTCCTTAACTAAATAGGCAAGAGATCGGCTAAGTGCACACAAGAAGCATAAATGAGCAATCAGTGAAAATACAATAGGCATTTCTATCATATTAAGCAGAACTGTAACAAAAGAGAGAAGGAAAGAAATGTTACCTAGTTCTAGGCAGCGACTAGGACAACGAACTCGAACGGAGCGAGCTTCCACGAATCAAAAGGATTTCGATGAGCTACGGTGAGCCTCAACAAACCACGACCAAGGAAGGAAGGGGAAAAGAATCTCTAGGTGTATTTTGAAGGGATCTTTTTATCTTTGAAATTCCTCTTCCCTGCAAATCATTCCACTTTTTCTAACCCTTTCCCTCTGTTCTTCTTCCTAAATTTTTCTTTTGTCTACCTATGTTCTAACTTTGTTCTGTTTTTACTTTTCTCAATATTTCTTTTATGTATCATTTCTTTAGGAAATCAAAACTAAGAAATCACCAACCCCTAATACTGAGAAAGAAGAGAGTTTATATAGAGGGAAGCTAGGGTTCGGAATGGGGGGAAAACAGGTAGATTTTAGGATAGAATTCAAAATTTGAAATTTGAATTCCTTAAGAGATGAGGTTCCCACAGTTGAAAATTATATTGTTCTTAATGGAAAAACGATTTGGAACCCTTGATTCTCGAACAAGGACGAGGAAATCATTGAGATTCAAACACCTGGATTTTTTTCTAGAATATTCCCGTACGAAGAAGACACGTCAGTAGGAGAGAAGGAGAGGTACGCGCGCTGGACTCGAGTTCTGGCTCGCTGGGTTGCTGTTTGCGATTCTGGGCTTCAATTTCGCTGGATTTCGCATCGTGAAGAAGAAGAACGATGTGCAGGGTCATTCTTTTGTTTCTGTTGCACGTTCGTTTTGGGTCTTTTGAATTGGAATGGGTTGTCTGATTTGAGTTGGGCCACTGAGAAATCAGAATTGGGCCAATGGGTATTTGGAATTGAGCTGCTGGTTTGAGAAAAAATTGGGCATGGAATGGCCTCAAGATTTTGGTCAAATTTGATAAAAATGGATCATATGAGTGGTTAGATGATGTAATAGAAATGGTTAAATAAAACGAATTAGTATCGATTAATTAGTGAGCGTCTTAATGCTAATGAAATAAATCATGGGAAAATACATAAATTCCCCCTCAAACTTGTCCCCAAAACTTACTTTAGCCCTGTAACTTTGTGTGTATTTAAATACCCCCTTAAACAACTTACAAGTGAATTAAATATGACCTTAGAGGCTGACGTGGCAAATAACAAATTTCTAAGCGCGTAAATAGCATAAAAAATGAAAAGGGAAGGTAAGTGGGTCCCACTGTCTTCTTTCAGCAACCGGTACCAGCTCTCTTTGTTTCCACCGTCGGCGGTCACTTTCGAGAGAACATTTCTCGAATCAACAAATTCAACGAAACTCAACCACGCCAGACCTCACCTCAACCCCTTTGTTCTTCGTTCATCACCGTTTAAAGATCTTGCGAGAGATCAGTCGTCGTGAGACCACTAAATCTCGCTAAGAAATTTCACCACACCGGCAATCATGGAAAAAACGTCGGTCATACTCTTTTCCTGACTTTCCTCCATTCTTCCCTTTATTTGTTTTCTTTTTTTTTGCTTTTCAGGCAAGCCACCATCAGATCTGTCGATTTTGAGCCTAATATAACAATAATAACTCCGGCGATTGTCGTTGAAGCAGTTGTTGGTTGTCCTTAGAGAAACCATGGTAGTTAAGCTTTAGCTTTCAAAAAACTTGCAAATAAAAATATGGAGAAATAGTAAGTTAAACAACAAAAAATGAAATTGAAAATAAACATTCCCAAGAGTATGAGCAAGAGTAGCACCAACAAACTCAGCTCCAACGATGATGATAATTTTTCAAAGTTGTTGTTGAAGCACTTGCTGACGTATAGTCATTTTCACTGTTTCGCACAATGTTCGTCAAATTATTAGAAATTACGTTGTGGGTGTTGAAGTTTTACAAAGGGTAACAATTACTTTTGTATTGATTATTGAAATAATGAAGAACATGGAACAATGAAGAAGATGATTGAACAGTGAAAATGAGAACAAAAAATTACGTGGAAAAAGAAAAAAGAAATGAAATGAAATTTGTTCACAATCTGACGTGTTATCAATGTGTCATTGAGGTGGCGCTTATGTGGCGCATGTGTACATCACCTTCCAATTATGAAACTGGTATTGTATGTATAAGGTGGTACTTAATTCACTTGAAAGTTGTTTAAGGGGGTATTTAAACACCCGTAAAGTTTTGATGCTAAAGTGAGTTTTACGGACAAGTTTAAGGGGGATTTGATGTATTTTCCCATAAATAATTAATTAACTTGTAAATTAATTGATTCAAAAAATATAAACTATAATTAAGCTAAACTAATTAACAAAATATTTAATTAAGAACAAAATATTTTTAAGACGATTTTCAAATATTCATTAAACATAGTATATATATATATATAATTTAAAAATTATAAAAAAAGTGACAAAACTATTAAAATAACTTGCAAACTATATTATTATTATTTTGAAATTTTATAAAACTAATTATTTTAAATCATTTGAAATTGAAGAAGCTCGATAATTAATTTATATCGTAGAGGTCCAAAATTGGGTGTCAACACTACGGTCCGTAGATCAATCTACGGACCATTCTGTACAACCGTGGTTTCCATGTGAGACCAATATTGCTGGTCCTCTGATTCACGGAAGGGTTCCACAGACCGTAGATCAGTCTACGGACCGTAGGTCTCCTCCGTGGATGACCACTGTAGTCACTGTCTGAAATTTTCATGGGACTTTGTTACTATTCGTTTATAGTTCTAAGAATTTTTTTTAGTTTGTTTATTGTTAGTTTTGGCACTAATATTGCTTCCACAGGTACGATGGCACCCAAGAAGCTAGTCAGCTACTCAAAACAGGGCAAATCCAAATTTGTTGGCCCTAGCTTCAGGTTAATCGATGAGGACACGAACACAGAAAGAGATCCAGCATACGTTGCTCCCAACACAAGGACTTCTCCCACTGCACCCCGAGCCACCAGAGGCATCCCCCGAAAGGTGATTCCCGCGTAGTCACTTTCTTCCAGTCTGATGAGGAGCACACACTGATCGGGTCACCAACTGGGGATGCCTCCAGTTCAGCTACTGGGTCTGAATCTGGCTCCGAGTCTACCCAAGTTTCAGGGTCCGAGTCTGCCCATGCTTCGGGGTCCAATGCCAAGTCAGCCACAAGGTCCAGCCAGAATGAACCAGCTGCCTCGTCGGATGATGCTACTAGCTCAGAGTCAGTACCCATACCAAGGAATGAGAACCCTACCCCAGTGGCCGGTGAGCCAAACAGATGGTGTGTTGAGGGCCAATGGCAAATCTATCGGGATGAAAAGATGATTAACGACAAAGAGAAGATGGCCCGAATTGTTACAGAGGAGCGCAGAGTCCTCACAGGGAGCTTGCACACTGTCCCCGACATCTACCAACTTTTTAACCTTCACAATTGTGACTGGATGGCTCGAGACCCAGATACTTATAGTGAGGAGATTGTACGGGAGTTCTACGCCTCCTATGCTACCACTCTCCGTGGTTCGATCTCCAAGCGGTCAAAACCCATAGCCTAGGACCCTTTCACTTCCACTATGGTCTGGGGTTGTCCGGTAGACATATCGCAGGCCACCATCAGCCACTTTCTCTATGGGCCTACCACAGGTCACTCATGGTCACTAAACACAGCGGAGTTTGATTACAGATGGGACATCGTGCAGAGCGATGCTTTTCAGAGGAATGCTGAGCAGCGAGAGGCTGTAATACTATGGGTGGCTAAATACATTGTTGCAGATGGCGAGCGTGCAGAATGGGTCGATGCACCTCGGTTAGGTATCCGAAAGGCCACATTGAATTTTGTGGCCAAGTTCTTCTGGTTGTTGGTATGTAACAGGGTGTCGCCGACAAAAGCTGACAACCAAGTCACATGGGATAGAGAGGTCATGGTTGCAGCATTGGTAGTAGGAGTGGAGATTAACTTTGCCCGCATGTTGTTGGTAGAGATTCACGAGAGGGCATTCAAGACTTCCACTACTTACCCCTTTCCATGTTTGATTTTCCACTTGTGCATGGACTCTGGAGTGTCGATCTGGCATTGTGACAGGTTAATCCACCCTACAGGTACATTGGATATAGGCCTCATTCGTGATGAGGCAAATGTGGTGGCACCTCACAGAGAGCCCCCGGTTGAGGTACGTCCCTTGGGCGCAGATCTTGCGGACACGGTGGGGCAGGCACAAGGTGGTGATCCCATTATACTAGATTACTCTGATACTGTCCCGACCTCCTCTTCTCAGGCCGCTAGTATGGCTCCTAGTTCATCCCGGTCCACACCATAATTAGGAGCTATTGTTGTCCTGTTAGCCAGAGTACAAAAATTAGAGGCTCAGATGGCCACACTACTGCATCATATCCAACCGTGGATGCACAAGTCGATAGCCGAGTCCGAAGCCAGAGTGGAGCGAAGAATGGAGGGAATGATGGACCAGAAGGTCCAAGCTGTTAATAAGCGTCTTGATGCCTTTGAATTGTGAATCCTTGAGCGATCAGCCCCGGCCATAGATCTATCCTCTTTGCAGGCTGAGTTAGCCAGTCTCCGGGATGACGTTGATGCCATTCTTGCCACCCCTACAGTTGAGCCTCAGGCTGCACCTCCTGCACTGGCTGATGATACGGTGTTGGATGTTTTATTCAGTGGGACTGCCAAGGAGGGGTTTGAGCCTCCACATGCCAAAGGTAAGAGGCCCCGTTCTAGTCGTAGTGAGAAGGAAAAAGCTCAAAAGAGACAGCGCAGGCAGGAGAAGGAGGCCAGGAAGGCTTCAATTTTAGATGAAGAGTTGCGCCAGCGGAGGGTGCGTGAGAGTGTTGCAGGGGCATCGAGTTATGCCCCAGTTATAGAGGTCCCATCTGTCGTGAGGGATGTTGTGAGCACCATTGATGGTGCTATGATGGATGATGTGGGTACTACTAAGGGTGACCCAACTATTATTCCAGCGGCCTCCGAGAAACCGGACCCACCCGCTTGTGGATGATTCTTCGGCGCTATGCGCCACAGGTTTTCTTCACCCATTCCATTATCGTGTACTGTATTTGTATGCATTTGGGACAATCACATCTTTTCTTGTTGGGGGTTGGGTAAATGGATTGTGAGTGATAGGGTGAAGTTTGAGTAACCCAACTCATAAATCCTCTCTTTGGGGTTTTCTTGCCTGTGTTCTTTTTCCCCAAGAGACTGTTTAATTTCTGTTGAATCGACATGTGTTAGGATTGTATGTATAGAAGCATGAAAAAGAATGAAGTATGATGGCTTATGAAAAATATACCCGTCCAAATTTTGTGATGTGTGCTAAAATTGGTAGGCTAAGACAGGTTGAACGTGTTGGCTCTGAGTATGACATGATAATGAATCAACTTGATGGCATGACTTAAGCTGAAAGGTAATCTAATAATGAAGCTATGTGCCAAGTGTGTGTGAGAATAGTGATTGTTCAAACAATTTTTGTGCAAAACTAGAACTTGCCCGGTTAGTCCTGCTAAGACAATTCACTCTAGAAGCTAGGAGGTGATCATAGGCTCTTATTCTGATAAGTCCACAAATTACCTAAAAGAAGGATCCAACCAAATGAAATAAATGCCCCATTTGATCCAAATGCTTTGAGCCTAAAATTAGACCATTTCTTTCTAAACCCCAAACTCATCTTCCCATAATCGACTATGTTGGCCCCGGTCCCTCCTTGGACATGTGTACCTCGACTTAGGCCAAAATCCTAAGTTGAGGGTGGCTAATGTAAAAAGTAACCTCAATCTTGGCTGACCCGACATCGGGTAATGTGCACATCAACCAATGGAAAATCTATAAATTGAGGATGGCTATGAAAGAGGAAACCGAAAGAAAAATGGGTATGAAAAGAGTTTGATGTTGAAAAAGAAAAAAAAGGATGTGACTTGTTGAAAGCTATAGAAAAAAAATGCAAGAAAAAGTTGAAAGAAAATAAAAAAAATAAAAAAAAGAGCTACAAAGTCTAAAGTCACATTCATGGTTGAAGAAAATCAAGGGAAAGAATAGGGCACAAAGAGGTTGAAAGCCTAGTGTAATGTCAAGGAGGGCAGAAAGTCACTAAGAAATACCCAAATGTACCACACCTAACCCTGAGCCTACGTTACAAGCCAAGAAAGTCCTATAGTGATCCAAGAGTCTAATTTGGGGAGTCTAAGCAGTGAAAATAAAGGGGAGTCTAAGCAGTGAAAATAAGGGCAAGTCTATGGTATTTAGCACTAATTGTACTTGAAGTTGTTTCTGAGTGTGAGTGTTGAATGAATCCTTGTACTCAAAGTCATAGTCATTGTGTGAAAGAAAAGGGATTTCGATTGAAGTAAGGGCACTAGTTGTATTGTCGGAAAGTTGGTACTTTGGTGATAGTAAAACAGTGTATGTTGTGTGTTGGTTGGTTGATTGTTGTCATGGTTTGATCCACATGAATTAGCTTGTTGAGTCTAAGAGAACAAATTTTGCAGCCGGAAAGTGAGTGGGATAGAGAGCCATGTGATTGCTTGTGCTTAAAGTGCTTGCTTCTATGCAAGTGTCGTTTAGAGTCTTAGTGCGTCCCTTGAGAACAAACAACGAATTTAAGTTGAGGGTGTTGATATACCGTGAGTTTACGGTATTTCTAATACATTTTACTTACAAGTTGTATGTGTCTAGGGCCTTTTTGTATTGGTTTTTATGTGTTTTTATCATAATTTGTAGGAAAGATGTTCAGGCGCGGAATTAAAGAGACAGCTGAAAGAAATGCAGAAAAGGGCATCAACGGAGGTGATCTACGGACCGTAGGTCCATTGACGATCCGTAAATGGTGGTCGTAGATCAACAGCCAAGGCATGGAAGACAAATCAGGGAAATCTTACCAAGTGTGGAACCACGGTGGCCATTGACGGTTCGTAGATGAATCTACGAACCGTACTGTTGATCCGTAGATTGTTACTGCGAGGGTTCCAGTACCTGATTTTTGAAGATTCTAAGTATGGAGCTACGGAGAGAGATTGACAGACCGTAGATCGAACGACGGTCCGTACTGCAGTTCCGTCGTTTGCTTCAGAGAAGCTGAAATATTTTCTAAGTGTTGGCTGACGGAAGGGACTCACGGACCGTAGATCCATCGACGGTCCGTAAGTCAGTCTCGTGGAATGAAGACACGTGCCTAAACGAAACTTTCCTTATTTTGTTTCTCTTTTAATTTAGGACTTGTTTTCTATAAATAGGGCATGTAAATCTCGTTTTTGGGGGTTATACATTATTGTTCTATTCTAGTTCTTGACTTGGGAGATTAACTTGCAACTTTAGTAATAATTAATTTCCTAAGATCGTTTTGAAGATTTTTGAGTTGCAATTCAAGTTGAATTTCTGGGTTTATTATTCTTCTTACGTAAGTTCATAATTCTTTCATCTAAAACAATGAATTATGTTCATACAATTATGGGTAACTAAACTCCACAACTAGGGTTGTGGGAACCATGAGTGATTAACAACGTATGAATAGTAAATAAGCAATTCTTGAATAGTGTGGTGCAGGCATTGATAATTCTTTCGTTTAGAAGTCTTTTTAGCGGTTGCAAACGTTAGAACTCGCCTTGTTGCTACTTGTCGGACCAAGGAGGTAATCAACAAGAAAAGAATAATCAACAAAATTTAGTGTGATACTATCTAATAGGCTAATGTCGATTGGTGCGAAGTAATAACTAAGCCAAACATCGATTATGATGTCTAATATGAGGTAAAGGTAAGGGTTAGTAAATTATACACACGTAGCCGGA
Organism: Solanum chiquidenum; assembly: GCA_029582725.1. Taxonomy (NCBI): domain Eukaryota; kingdom Viridiplantae; phylum Streptophyta; class Magnoliopsida; order Solanales; family Solanaceae; genus Solanum; species Solanum chiquidenum. The sequence goes on from JAJOOS010021042.1 coordinate 9,997, forward strand.
CCAAGTTGTGAGGTGAAATTCTCTAGATGCCGGACCAAGGATTTAGAGATAACTAACTTATCACTTTGCATGTAGTGCACTAGGACAGGATTGCTATTACTAGGATTACTGCGTTATAAGCTTGTGGGGAACACGTATACCTTAGTTATTTCTCTCATCTTGATAACAACCAAAATTGACTTTTGATTACTGATTAATTATTGAATTCTTACAATTTGTTTCACAAAACCACCCTTTAATTACTTGTTTTTTTGGAAGTAATTTGACTAATTGAATATAATTGTTGGTTAAAGTAAAGTCTAAACCATTTTCCTCGTGGGATCGACCCCAACCTACAAGTTGGGTTCTTTACTTGATAACGATCTCTTATGCTTCTTTAGGGA
>JAJOOS010021043.1:0-11878 GCA_029582725.1 Solanum chiquidenum
CAAGTTCAGTCGGCCTATGATGCCTACTGGGTACCTATTGTTTTGGTACTCATGCTACGCTCTGCATCTATTTCGTGATGCAGGTCCGGGCACTAGTAGCCAGCGTTGATCGAGCTTGGAGCAGACTGATTCGGAGACGGGAGTGAGCATACGATATTTTGTACTATTTCAGTCTCCATCTGTATATATAGACTTGTCTTTTACCTTTCGAGACAGTCCAGTCTCTGTTGTCCACTTTTGGGACTTGTACTCATTTTGTTAGTAGCTCCGTACTAGTGACTTCCAGGTTCTGGAAGGGATCTTTATTTGTATATATGGTTTGGTTTGCTTCTGCCTGTTTATATTGTTATTTGCCTACTCTTGTTTTGTTTCTACCCTCAGACCCATTACTAGTTTTTCTGGGTTACGGGTTGGCTTACCTGCTGGTGGGTTATAGTAGGTGTCATCATGACTTGAGAAATCGGGTCGTGACATCACACCCCAAGAATTGGGGTTTTAGCTAGACATGAAAAAGAGATAGACATCGATACCAACAAGTGTTTCCATTAAGTGGGTACGATGAATAAAGTCTTTAAACAAGTATTTATAGTGTTTGAAAATTTGGGTTGCGGAGGATCACTCGGCGTTGTTAGTCGGGATCACCGACACACTCGGCGATCCACCCTTTGGTCTGGTTTATCGCCTTTCTGCTTTTGCCTTCAGCATTCTCACGTTTTGAGGCATTGGGCGATAGAGTGCTGCTTCACAGAACTGCTCGGCGACGTGCCGACTGCTCCTTTTCATCGCAGACTTGACCTTCTCCTTCAGGGCTCAGCACACTGGAACATTCGGCGGGATTTAGGACCTTTCGGCGGAATTTAGGACCTTCGGCGACTCGCCTAATAGTTTAGGTGATCCTTAGGAAGTCTTTTCTCCGTTCTTTCAACCGCTTTGTTACTTTTTGCTTGATAGAGTCCAAGCTTTGTCTCTCAATCCAAATACCTGAAACTTAAGAATTTACGTCAGTTATTGAGACAAAATATGCATTTGAGGACACTAATTCTATCAAAATAAAGCCCTAAATGAGTCCAAATTGTGGACTCATCAGGGAACAATCACTCGTGTCCTTTATACCAAAATGACCTGAATTAAGCATGGCATTAACTGGAGATAATGTAAGTTTGGTTGCGCTTTCATTACTATATCATCTTGCTTTTCGTTGTTTGTTATGAGAGCATGTATTGCAAGGTGAAATTTTTTTTGCCTCTCATTTACTTTTGGTATTTTCCTAATTCAGGAACAAGACTTCTAACATTTAGCTTCAACTAGAGTGATAGTATTGTGCGTGTGAGCACAATGGCATTTTAAGATCGAATATCGTAAAAGTAGAGCTATGTTATTTATTTTTGGTTCTTATTCTAGCAAAACTTTGTTCAGAGCCTGCAATAGCTGGTTCACCAGTGAAGGACCCCTTGCTTTTCAACTTGAAATTGGGTGAGGAATTAAATTAGAAATAAGTTTACATATATATTATTACAGTTATGTTTTTGAAGTGATTTACTTAAAACTCATAGAGATCAGAAAAAATAATTTACTCGTGTTTCCAGGTATGTTGGTGTTGGCGATTCAGAAGATGCACAATTATTCTATTATTTTATAGAATCTGAGTCTGATCCAGACACCGAACCTCTTATGCTTTGGATCACTGGAGGACCAGGTTGCTCTGCTCTATCTGGCTTTATCTATGAGATTGATAATTTCATTTTCATGGCTAAACTGTGGGTGATTTATGTTTCTTACACGTGTATTGCCTAACATGGATATCTGTCTCACTTTGGATTTCTCTCTGCTACTTCCGCTTCTTCAACTTCCTCACACTTTCTGTGCTTTCCATGCTCCTTCAACTTCTTCGACTGATTTCAGGTAAGGGATCCTTCGAATTTTTTCATAATTTGTCGTTAATCGCTTTCTCCTGGTGTTACACCATGTTATCTTTCATATTTTCTTTACTATTTTTCCTGATTGTGTTGGATTTTTGCTATTTAAATTTGTCTGGGTTTCCTAATTTTTCTCAGATTTTCCTGCGCTCATATTGGTTGCTAATTACATAATCCTAAATTCGAATCCATTACGGACTGTACTTGCAACTACAATTGATTTCTTAATAAATAGCTTCAACGGTAGATAATAAGTTTGTAATTAGAAGTGTTTTCTCTTAAGGGTGAAAAGAAGTAAGACAAACTGAACATATGCTAATTAAGTGCTTAGCGTACAAATAAAAACCTTCATCAGCACTCTTGGCTCTATTTAATTTCTTCTGCCTGTTTCAGGTTAGCTAAAAATGAGTATGACAGAGGCAGATTCAAGATTTAAAGTTTATGAATTATTACAAGATCTCAGGTAAAGATTAACTTAAATATTCGTTCCACGTCTATGAATGTTCTATGATATGCTATCCTAATGTGAAATCTTAATTAGTACATGAGTTAAACAGTGCAATATATTATTGCAATTGGGTTGTATCTGACTGTTAGTTACATTAATTGATATTGTTTTTGGTGATTAGACAGTGCAATGGAAAGCCTTACTGTTACAGTATCGATGAGCAGTTTTGCATGATAACCACATTGTTAGAGATTGATTTTCTGACTATTTGTTTGAGAAATATAATGCTCGCAACAAGTATGAGGCTTTTTATCCATGCAACATTTCCGGTTAAGGCAAGATTTATTGAAAAGGTCCCAAGCTGGTACAAAAAGAAACAACACTTGCACGTAGACCAAACAGACGAGCTATTACTCTTTCTCTCTTATCAATGCCACAAAATTCATGTATTGATTCATGCTAAAAAGATTATGCAAATTTTTATTCTCGACTCGGAAAATGTGAATCTTGTGCCCTTTAGATCGTGCTTTGTTTCTCTGTAGACATAAGGTACAAAGATGCAAAGAGGGATGTTCTTTCAAATTTGTTTCAACCTTCTGAGAACCTTTTGAATCTTTCAGCTTTACTATTACTATTCTTATTTTTCTCACTTCTATAAATGTTATTGGTACGAAGTTTAATTGTTTATTGTCTCAATCATTTTGTTATATAAGAATTGACTCAGCATTTCTATACATTTGTTCAAAGCTCTCGACTTTCTTCTGTTGCATTTCAGCATCACCAATGGTAAAAGACTCAACTAACACATCCATCATTTTGAAACTTTACTTTCGTAACAGTTTTGTAAAATTATTTGCTTCTTTCTCTGTCATTTGGCAACACTTATTGTAACAATTACATTGTTATTGTTGTTTTATTACAGATCTACTCCTTCCGCTTCTCAGGTAGTCGAACTACGGATGGAGCTCCGAACAAGAAGTTTGTGGTACTGCTTCTACAGCCTTGGGCTTAGCAAAAAAATCAAAAATGACTAATATGTTTTAGCCTTTCTAGCAAGCTCTCAGTATAATGTTCGCAAACTAAATGTAACTTACTATGAAACATAAATATGTTAATATTAAATTTAATCATCTCTTTATTAAAGCTTGTGCCTTGCACGGGCACCCTTTATCTAGTGGATGAATATTGGACAAAGAAGATTGCTACAGTGCATGGGTTAGAATCAAAATTTTCATCAAGATGATTCGAAATAAATAGTAAATATAAAAAAAAGTTTAAAAAATTTAATATCTAATATATATATATACGTAAAAAATATTTTCCATGATATATAAATAGTATATTTTTTTATTGTAGGAGATTCGAATGAACCCTCTTAGCACTTGCTATAGCTTTGCTCCTGATTACACTAGAAATGGACATAAATATCGAATAATCGAATCGACTGAACTAATTCGATTCTTCAATTTTGAATCTTTGACTATGTAAGAGTCTAAAAACTTCGGTGCACCGAAAAATCGAACTTTGTAATTCATGCATTAACTTTATGTATTAGTAATATCTTGTTTGATATACTTTTTCATGTTATGTATAACTAATGCTTACACGCTATTGCGTATTAAGGTCTGTATTACTAATGCATGAAAATTCATGGTATTAGTAATACGAAGGTTTTAATGCGTGCATTTGTATGGTAAAGACCCCATTGCCCCTCAAATTATTTTTTACATCTTTTTTCACCATAATTATGAATGACATCATTGTAAATAAGTATACTATTTTTAGTACATCAAACCAAATAATGCATAAAAATCATATTGTATAATAATTGTAAGTATTACTAATAATACATTTTATTTAGCATTATTCTTGAGACCATCATCACTTAGCATGACTTAAATTTTTAAGTGTTTTATAATTTAATTTTGTCCTCATTTTATTTTTCATCCGCATCATAAAAATAGTTTTATACACACTAAATCAAATAAATGAATCGAATTTGACATTGATGAATTGAATAATCAAATCAAAATTTGATAAAATCGAAATGAAGAACTAACGCCTACCGTAGATTCCACCTACTTGGAGATCAAGTTTAGCCACGTGGACATCCAACACCATTTTACAACAAATTGTGAACCTCATTGTACTATTGTCAAAAAATGAGGGACGCCTATGTAATATCACAAATTCACAATGGCTGGTATTCGTAATTTAATCAAAAAAGTAAGGGCGGTTACTTTCTCAAAACCTAATCCTTGTCAAAAACCTGGTACAACACGTGTCACTTATCCATCATCATTATCATTGTAAACAAATATCAGCCGTTAAACATTTCCTCATCCCCTATATAAACACCGACTCTCCTTCTCCCCCACCACTAGAATACATAAATTCAAAGATCACGAAAAAATACCGATCGAAATTTAAAGAAGAAGAATCGAATAATCCTATAAAAGGGGAAAAAAGGAAGAGAAAATCATCTAAAGATTAAACTGAATTTAGGGTAAAAGCATCAGATTGCAGAAACTGTTTCGTTCGATTTCATCAAGTTCTAGAAAAATCTGTAAATCTCTTTGAATTTTGTGGATTTTTCTGATTTTTTAAAATAATTTTTAGGCGATTAATCGTTTATTTGAAGAGTTACTGATTAGATTTGCGATTTGATTTGTGATTTTTGATTTTTTTGGTTAGGGTTTTTGGTGGTTTTTGGAGTAATGAATGAGCAAGGAAAAATGATGAATCAACAACAGAGGATGAGTATGGGTCAAAACCAAATGATAAGTATGAGTCAACCTCAGATCTTGAATCCACAGCTTCAACAACAACCACAGCAGGTAGTAGACAAAGATAAATTTAGCTTTAATACCATGTATAATTTGAATATGAGTATGAGAATGAGTATGCCTCCGTTGATGATGCAGCCGCCTCAGATGATGAATCGGAGCTATAGGATGTGGCCGCAGCCGCCTATGCCACCGCCGACTATGGTGGATCAGCTCAAATTTCAAAACCCTAATAATCATAATTTGAAGCAATTTGTTCCTGGAAAGCATCCCAAACCCTTGGGTCCTAGAAACAATTGGAAGGGTAAAAAGGTAAACAAGAAGGATAAGAGAATGGATGGAGTTAGGAGGAATGAGATTGGAACTAGTGGTAGTGGTAGTAGTAGTATTGCCGGAGGAATTGTTGGAAATCAAGGCGGGTATAAGCCGCCTACGTTAAATGATTTGCAACAACAAAATCGATTAAAGGCTAGGAGGTTTTTCCCTAAGAAGAAATTTTATCATAATAATAATAATAATAACAACAATAACAGGACTGCACCGTATGCACCTCGGAACACGTCTTCGTATATTATTAGGGCTAAAAAGAGTGGTGGTATTGCTTCTTTGGTGTCGCCTTGTCCTGTGACTCCTGCTGTGTTGCCGACGCCAATGTTTTCTCCATCTAGGGAAGTGTTAGTAGATATGGCGAAAGAGGAGTGGGGAGTGGATGGGTATGGATCGATGAATGGGTTGATTAGACTGAGGTCACCAGGTCATGAGGCAGAAGGACATGAGGATGAGGAAGAAGAGGAGGGAGGATCAAGTGAGAGTGATGTGGAAGAACATGTTGAGGTCGAAAGGAGGTTGGATCACGATTTGAGCAGGTTTGAGATGATTTACCCGAACTATAGCGGGATGGAGTATAACAATGTGTTGGGAAACCGTGTGGATGATCAGGATACCCATATTGCTCAATTGGAGGAAGAGAACTTGATTTTGAAGGATAGATTGTTCTTGATGGAGAGGGAGTTGGGTGATTTGAGGAGGAGGTTGCAAAGTCTCGAGAGGCAAGGCCATGGCTATGATGAGATGAATGAGGAGGTTGTGGAGAATGAGACTGAGAGTGAGACTGAGAGTCATGGTGATGGCCATTCTTTGGAGGATAACAATGCTGAACTGATTGAAAGGGCCATGGAAGGAGTTGGGAATGTGAAAGGGAAGGAAGAGAATAGGATTGAGGATGACACAGAGTTTGCAGAAAATGAAGAGAGAGTTGGAAAAGAAAGTGAACAGGTTAATGGTGCTGATGGAACTGTTGTAAAGGAATCCGATGAAGTTGGAAAAGAAGATGAAGTTGATGGAGGAGATGGTATGGTTGAAGTCCTTAAGAAGGAAATCATTGCCGATCTTGAAAGCAAGAGTGAACTGAAAGACGATGCAGCTGTGAAAACTGGAGATGAGGTTCAGTTTCGTCAATTGAACAAGAACAATGAAAACGAGGTTCAGGCATCAGATAATGCAATTGTTGAAGATGTTACCATGGAGGAGGCTTCTAGAGTGGATGCTGATGCAAATCCCCAAACAAAGAAAGAGGATGAATTGACAGGAGATAAATGATCAGGGAAGAGCATTTTCGAAGGTGACTTGTCTAAGTTTCCCTCGTCAATGTAAGTCTCTTCTCTGAGAAGCTTTCATGTTGACCTTGTGTTATTTTTTGTCACCATTTATATCTCTACTGCAGTACATAATGTTTACCGTTCTTTTGACCGTGGCGAAGAGAATCAAATCTTCCTGTTGGGAGTTCGACCTTATAAAGTGCTAATGTAGTTATCTTCTTTAGGTTCAACCTTTTTCTTTTCCTTTTTTAATGTTCAGTTTTTTGGCAGCTGTTTGTAGAAGGGAAGTCTAGGTGTTTTGAAAGGTTAGATACTGTGTTACTTGTGACAAAGATACAGCTATGTAATAATCTTTTTTTAATTGGATTTGGAAATTTTCATATAATTCATGTCATGTGCTCTTATTATCGTTTTAACCTCGTATTTAGCATGGTTCTTCCCCCGGCATATGCATTGCATGTGTTGCAACCATGTGATTGGTGTTGGTTTTAGGAACATGTTTGCTTGTTTCCATATAAGTTGTTGGCTAGTGATAGCTTTTTATCTATACAACATTACCCTTCGAGTGGTCTATTTTTCTTATAGCTTAGGGAAATTAACTTTACTTTACTTCCATGAAGTTGTGATGTCTGACCACTTAGAGCATACGTTCTGTTCTGCCAGGGCGTAATTTGAGTTTTTTGTGTTAGCAATGATTTGACTACAGGGCATAATTTTGTGTACAGCAGCTCTCTTAACTGTAAACCTTCAACCAGAGTTCATTTAATATCATATAATGGAGCATTGGAGCATACTGAAGTGTAAGTTGGAATAGTTGGTTATCAACTTTAGCCCGAGGTTGGGTGTAAGTGTGTTTTTTTTATTTAAAAAAACATCTTTTTGGGATCCCTAAGCTGTTATTTTGATTTGGTGGTATTACCCCTTTGAAGAATATATCCATCTGCTTGCTAGTAAATAAGTTCTTTGCTGTTTATTTTGATCTATACAGTCGTAGTCAACTGACTTCTGCTTCTGAAAGAAACAGAAGATTTGAGAACTTTCACACTCTTGATGCATTCATCAATTTGCATGGTAATGGTTTATTCTTATTAGCCTCCAACGAATTTCTAGTTTTTCTTTTTGTGCATCACCAACACTACCAAACATTCAGCAGATGTGGTACGTTTTGATATGTTCTGCTTTAATTAGACCTCATTGTCTCCTTGTGACTGTCATGAGTATTTGTTTCTGAATGTTGTGACCTCTTTCCCTTCTTGGAATGATATATCACCTTTCATGTTTTTGGGGGCTTCTATAAGTATATTTGCTAGCTGCTGGATTATCACGAGGGGAAGTAGCTGAAAGGCTGGACTGTGGTGAGCAGGATGCTTGCTTATTGTGCTCCTTTATGTATTTTCTTGTATATATCAGATTATTTGGATGACCACCCCCGACAAGCGCCAAAATTATTGTCCTCTTTGCTGACCCGAATGCCTAGTCTATTTATTGGGATCAACCTGTTGTTGAGATGCTTCTTATTCTTTAGTTTCCACTTAAGCCCCTTTTTTTGTTGATAAACTCTCTGATCTATTATTTTTCATCTTATGGCAGCAGAGGGGATGTCCTATTGCTGGTGGCAGAAAAACAGATGTGATGGTGACGTTACTTGTCCCTCTGCTGCATTTATTGAGTTTACTATAGAACATGCATGTTTCTATAAGGGCTCGTTTGGTTCGGGAACAAGTTATGTCGAGATTAGTTATCCTGTGATTGTTTACCCACCCTTAGTGTGGGATAAAAATAACGCTACAATCCCAGGTTAAACTCATTTCGGGATAAGTTATCTGGTGAGTTTGTCCCAACCAACCATGGGATAAACTCATCCTAAATTAATCCCGGAATTAGTAATCCCTTATCTGTCCCCCTAGAGTCATGTTTTAGGGTTTGCGTTTGTAGCAGTAGGACATATATGGTTCATTTCATGATTCATTTCTTTTCAGGTGCTTCACCTGCTTTAAGCCTCCTTATACTGAACTTCGACTACCTTCTTTTCTTTTGTTTTTGTGTCTGGTTAAGAAGTACAGCATGCTGTAGGCTGGTAAGTAGATACTGCTCCAGAGTATTTCAGTCTGGAGAGTTGATGGCCTGCTAATTTTAGCTGTTGTTTATCCTGTATTTTGCAGTTCTCCACACGAAGAGAGATTTTATGCTTTGACCGGGATTGTTTTTTGGCTACTCGTATTTTGTTTCAGATGTGCTTCTTTTGCATGTCTGACAGTTTCAACTCCTGTCCTCTTGTTGACTTCTTTTGCATGTTTGAGCTACCTACATTTTGCTGCCCAGGATGATCAACCTTTTTTTGCCTATTGTTGAGAGGTTTTGATGAATTTAGAATACGAACTTTTACGGGTTCGTATTTGGAGTTCTGCTTCATGCCATCTAATTACCGGGTTCAATAATTTATTAATTGCCTGTATTTTGAGTTTTTTTTTTTTTTAAATACATGCATGATCTAAGTTAGAGCTATTGGATACAGATGAACGATGAACTCATTCATGGCTTACTCACTAAATCTGCCTGTTTATTTGGCAACTACAATCATGCATCTGGATTGATAGAAGTTGCATATGAAATTATGCGGTGGGTGTAAAATTTGTTTCCTAGTCTATTTGTGTGATATAGATTTGTTATTAATTTGATCTCCTAGTCTTTTTGTGTGATATAGATTTGTTATTTATCTAGAAAAAAGGTGGGGAACGGATCAGCAGCCAACTAATTAAGCTATTAAGATATTAATTTAAACCTACTATTTTGTGGTGTTCATTTTGTATTTTTAAAAAATGGAGGAAGATATTACAAGGTGGAGATCCAAATCTTCAGTCAATTTAATAGAGCTATTAAGATATTATTTTTCAGTAGCAATATCAAATGATGCACATCGCCTTTTCAGGGAAGATTTAGACGCTCCTTTTTGTTGTTTAGATATGCTGTAGTCAATTAGTTATTGCGTAAGATATGATTATCTTAACCTTTTGGAGCTATATAATAATACTACTATTTGTTGTAGTATTGCCGTTATTTACCCTAATCTTCGTTCAAAAGCCTGGAAAGATTTAAAAGTTGAATTTGGTATAGAAATATACAAATTGAATCAGTCTATTTGTTTGTTTTTATGCATGTTGTACTTGTGGGGATGTTCTTTTTATTTTTCTTCTGCTTTTGATTTTGGTCTCCTTTGCGTATTGTTGTTTTATTGTTCATTTGAAGTTATGTTTGTTGGGTAAAGCATGTACCGTATCAACTCTGCAAGTTTTGCCAGGTCTTTAAAGAGTCGTAATCTAAGTCGTAAACAGGGATATGAGACTGGGTATGGCAAGCCTTGAACCGTTAAAATTTTGACTCGCCTTGTCCTGTCCCGACTAACATTTTCTCGAAATTTTCTTTGCCGCTCCCTGTCCATGTTATCTTTTTTTCTTTGTAAGTATTTTGTTTTGCAATATTTTATTGAACTTCTTTTGTTCGTTTCGATTTTTATTCCAACATGTAGATATTATAACCCCGGGAAAAAGGAAAATACAGCCATCTGAAAAACGCATTTCTGAATGCCATATGGAAAATTGTGTATAACTTGCGTCAGTTTTAGTACTAAATAAGGTACTGTTAATGCATGCATTATTTATTTTAATATACTTAAATTAAATGCTTATTATAGTGTATTAGTAATGCTTGTATTAATAATTCTTATAGTAGCAGTGTCGCACTAATTATATATACATTATTTTTAATGTATTGTTTGATTTGATATATTAAGAATTACATGCATTATATAAAAATATTTATTTGCAAATATTTTCTTCACATCTATGATGGTTAAGTGTAAAAGTGATCTTGAGGGGTAATGGGGTATTTAACCATGCTAATGCAATAAAATTCTTTGTATTATTAATAGCAGGAATTAGTAATGCAATGATTAGTAGTGGAGGGACTAGTAATGCTGAGTTTATTTTTGTCAAGTGTTTGGTTCATTGTTTCTAACCCAATCTTATGTTTGGATTAAAACTCTTTAATAATCTTCTTTTTAATTATACCCTTGAATTATTATGTAATTGTGTTAAGGTAGATAATTATCGGTCAATAGTAAATTTTTATGGCCTTCAAACTAGCTATGAGAAGAACAATTTTGTTGTTATGTTTCCTATTTTTTCACTTGAAATATTTGAGGATAAATAATTGTCATCTTAATAAATTGATCATTCACAAAATGTCAATTAATTTAAAAAAGATAAACCATTTATTTTCAAAATTGAAAAGATGGTTAACAGTGATAAAATTAAATAAACTATCTACATTTTCACATAAAAATTGCAAGTTTCAACCCGAAGGTTGCGAGTTTGAGTCACCAAGGGAGTAAAAGAGGTGGGACCTAGGGAGGGGGAAAAAATATGTATGAATTTTTTTAAATTGTTTAAAATACAAATAATTAGAATTGCAAACGTTATGTAGTGATATATTTACTTTTTTAATTAGTAAATGTTAAATAACTCACATTTTAAATTTGTATTGATTTGTATTGGATTTATTTAGTAACAAACAACTCTCTCTAAATAATTTGTAAGCTAATTTATTTAAATAAATTTACACTACTAAAAAAACAGTGAATACCGACCTACAAATACCGACCTCCGGGAGGTCGGTATTTCCTTGAAATACCGACCTAAAACCGACATCCCAACTTAGGTCGGAAAAAGCTTGGTCGCTATTCACCGACCTCCAGAGGTCGGTATTTATTTTATGTCGGAAAATTCATATATTATTATTTCCGACTTCCTGAGGTCATAATTGGAATACCGACATCCGGAGGTCGATATTTTTATTTTTGTAATGTTGAAATTCCGACCTCCGGAGGTCGGTAATTTTATTTTTGTAATGTTGAAATTCCGACCTCTGGAGGTCGGTATTTTTATTTTTGTAAATGTTGAAATTCCGACCTCCGGAGGTTGGTATTTTTATTTTTGTAATGTTGAAATTCCGACCTCTGGAGGTCGGTATTTTTATTTTTGTAATGTTGAAATTCTGACCTCCGGAGGTCGGTATTTTTATTTCTGTATTTTTAAAATACGTTGAAATTCCGACCTCCGGAGGTCGGTATTT
>JAJOOS010021044.1:0-16965 GCA_029582725.1 Solanum chiquidenum
GGGGTGGGTGGTTTTTTTTTTTTCATTATATATATAAAGTGGGATCATTACTTTTTTTAAAAAAATAACTTAACGCGCTTTCAATTTATTTATTTTTGCCACGTCATTCGTTAGGATGGTATTAAATTCACGCGAAATGAGATAAGGGGGGTAAATAATTACCCGTAAATTTTAAGTACTAAAGTAAGTTTTTGTGCCAAGTTCAGGGTTTTTTTTAATGTTTTTTTCCTATTTTTTATAGGGAAAAACGACAAATATAACTGAATTATTAGTATGCAGATACCCTCCGTCATATTTTTGTTATATTGGTGCCCTTGTCATAAAAAAATTAGAGCATCTATGCCCTTCACTCTAACGGAAGACTAAATAGGAATACGTAGCGCAATCTTATCCGTCGATCTGATAGTTAATAAATGTCGGATCGATGAATAAGATTATGACACGTGTATGTCAGTTAGTATAAATGATATATATGCTCTAGTTTTTGGATGGCAGGGGGCACCAATGTCCCAAAAGTATGAAGGAGAGTATCTGCATACCGTTTACGATATTTCAGGGGTATATTTGTCCTTTTTCCCTTTTTTATATAGAAAAAAATAATTATTTGTGATTAAATATAGTATTAAAAAAATAATGTATGTAAATATTTTTATCAAGCATGTTGGATAGTTCAGAAGATATTAAAGGCGCAAAAAATACATTGAGGAGGTAGGTATGATTGAAACTGAATTGTTATAGATATACACGTTTTCAATCAAATTGATGTACCAAAAATTGATAGGTATCCAGCTTATTGTGCCTTGGAGGAGATTAATGTGCACCAATCTAGGCTTATCAAAGTGGTTGTTAACTAATAGACAAGCTATGAACTGTGCTGGAGCAATACAGTGATATGAAACTATGTGTAATGGCAAAGGCAATGCTGCTACTATTTCCAGAATGACACTTGCTGCCACTGTTTATGAGTTGCGGATGGAAGGAAATCATAAAATTTTCAAAATACATGTCGCTGCGAGGATATTATTGTGAGAAAGATTATTCAAGAGGTTTATGTTCGAGCAAGCATGCATGGGAAACTAGCTAGGTGTTTGAATTAGCTGAATTACTATCCAGTTTAGCAAATTGTGGTTAGGAGATAGGGAGATTATGCATAGTGATTTACTAGGCCTGTCCGCAGAGTTGGAATAAGGCCGGTTGTTATTTCCTTTTTTGAGTTGTACATTGCCACTTTGGTAATAAAATGTGTTTAGTTACCAAAAATAATAATTCTAATAGTATAAATTTTAAATGTTATTGATTAAAATATTTTGAATTTCTTAAAACAAAGTAAGTCATTTTTGGCTATCAGCTTTAGCAGTAGAATGTCAAATATATAAACATCAGATTTCATCGACCGTATACATGTATCCATCCAGAAATATAAGAACAGAACACTACATTTAGTAGAGAAATTACAACAATAACAACATAGAAGGTAGAGAGGGCCAACCTAAGTGATATCGTCTACTTCTATTTAATGTAACTGTGGAAAATCGAATGGAATACTACAAAAATAACCTTAATTTGCTCTTTCATCTGTTAACAACTCGATCTCATCCTACAAAAATAACCTTAATTTGACATCATCTGTTAGGATTTGCATACACTCTATCAGCGTGTTCACTTCTTCTTTGAGAGTTTGCTACTCTCCGAAAGAATTTGGTATTCCTGTCCCCTTCTTTCTTGTATGTGATCCTACAGTTTACGAATAGATGACTGACTGTCTCAGCTTCTTTACCACACATGTAGCACAATTTGAGAAGTCGATTTTTCCCTTGCTAAGGTCGATATTCTTAGTGAATTGTGGAAAATAGAGACATCTCTTGTTTATCATAGATTTCACTTTTCTTCATTAACAATGGGCAATGCTTCTTCCTTGCTGACTCAATATGACATTGAAGAAGTTCAAGAACACTGCAATCACACATGTATGCATATTTCTCTCTTTAAAAGGATATTTTTCACTAAAGATTGTAACTTTTTGTGGGGTTTTTATTTTAGTGTTTAAAAGAGGGTATTTTCTTACTAAAGTTCGTAACTTTTTTGTTTTGGGGTTATGTATATCAATGCTTACAAAAAGGTATTTTTTTACTAAAGTTTGTAACATTTTTGTTTTTGGGTTATGTGTGTGTCTTATATCAATGTCTCAAAGGTGTATTTTAACTAAAGTTTGTAACTTTTTGTTTTGGGGTTATGTGGGTTTTCTTTATATCAATGTTGAATAGTGTATTTTTTTTTTTACTAAAGTTTGTGACTTTTTTTGTTTTGGGGTTTTAGTTTCACAGCAGGAGATTCTATCATTGTACCAGAGGTTTTGTCAATTGGATAGAAATGGTTTTGAATTTGTCTCTGGAAAAGAGTTTCTTTCAGTGCCTGAATTTGCTGTCAATCCTCTCTCTCACTTTCTTTGTTGAAGAAAATTGGAAACCAAAAATAAGGTGACTTTTTGAGATAATAACTATTAGTTGAGTGAGCATCTGAAAAATCAACTTAATTTTCCTTATATGCTTATGTAAATACTATTTCAGGATTTAGTTTGTATAGTTTTGTGAATTGAAGCATGCAAATGAACTAGTTCTTTTGCATTTACTTTGAAATGGTTGTCCCCAATGTCGGAGTCAAGATTTTCACTAAATGGAATCCAAAATCTTTGTTGCTTGGACTCTCCAAAAATATTGTCGCACCGTGTTGGATCCTCCAAAGAATTCACTACTTTTGGAGTATCATGCATACACTCATCGGTATATTTGAAGAGTCCGAGCAATATAGTCCAAAATATAAGCAAGTATACACACAAAGAAGCCAAGAGGATTCAACATAAAATATACATACATAAAGAAAACATTGACATACCTACACAATGTAATTTTCCGAAGAGTGGTGTCAATTGACTCCCTTTGGACAAATGTGGTTCTGCGACTGGTTGTCCTCACATAATAATGAGGGAATAGTTTCTATGGTATTATTGTGCTATTTGGTGCTTGTGGGACTTTTTGTGTCAGAAAGAAGCATACCCCTCTGGTAAAATGAACAAATTCAATCTTTCAGTTATGAAAGGTTTGGTAATACAAGTTTGTGAGACTATCTATTATAATTTCGAAGTAAGTAGAATTGAAAGATGATATAATCTGTAAACGACAACAACATGAGACCTGGTTTATGTTCGGCCAGGAAAACTAGAGATATAAGGGTAAAGAATTAACTCGAAGAAAACCACAGGTTTCATACAGGAGAGAGAGAGAGGTATGTTGGGACCAGAGAGGTCTTTGAACGGGAAATGAAATAGAGATTAAAAGAGAGGTTATGCTAGCAGGCTTAATAGATCATGATTTCTCCTCCTTTTCTGTTCTCATTGTGCATTGATAAGAATTATATTTTTTTTAGAACATTGAGAAATGAAGTTTAAAGTTCCCGGCTCACTTTCTCTCTTCTCTCCTCTTAGCTGCTGGTTTGGTGCAACTGTAAATAACTTTTTGATTGTGTGGCTCTTTTAGTATATCGTTTATTTGAGTTTTTGGTCAATGACCAGCATTGACATGTCACAAATGCATTTTTGCAAATTCTGCCACAATAAAACTTTGTTCTTAATCGTCCTTTTTCTTAATGCAGAGGTTATTACGGATGATAGACGGGTTAAATTTCAAAGAATTTGTGGCATTCCTATCAACCTTTAGTGCTCATGCCAGCTTGCAACAAAAGGTTGAATGTAAGGGAATTTTTCATTTTATACCTCTTTAAAATGCGTAAATCCAATCTTCTTTTGCGCTCAACTTTACTTTCTTCTGTTTAATTGTTGCTCATGTGCTTCCATTCTTTCTTATTTTTCCAGTTATATATAGAGTTTATGATACTGACGGGAATGGAAAGGTGTCATTCAATGATATGCTGGAGGTCTTGCAAGATTTGACTGGACCATTTATATCTGAGACTCAAAGAGAGGTAGTGTTTGTCTTTTAGTTTTCTGATGCTTTTGTTTGTTATGATCTTTTTCTGATGCGAACTGAAAAAGTGTTGAGAAATAGGTAGAGTTTCTTTGTATCTTACTTTATTTTGTTTTGGAAAGTATACTTAGTAAAATGACGTCAAGGCATTCAATCTCTGGATTGTTCTTGATTACCTCTTAGAAAAGAAGAGAAAATGATATATTTTGTTGAAGTTATTTTCTTTATTCACAAACTGATATATATACAACTTGATACAAATCAATTTAGCCTAGCTTTAGGTAAGAAATCGTGATCCCCAATTAATGGGATTTGATCTACAAATATGGAAAATAAATATACAAGAATATTTGTACAAGATATGTATTTCTCAACATTACCTTGTAACCTTCTGATGTAGGGAGCTTTCAACTAGCCTATAGTTGCACTATAGTAAAATGGAGATCTATAGGACTTGATACTGGCAGAGACATTGGAGATTAATACGGGGTTCTTGTTGTTTTAAGGTTAATGATTCCAAGAATCACGGAAAGGAAAGGTTTTTAGTTGTTCTATATGTAAATCGGTAGAGTAAGAGAAGAAAAGTAGTCTAGAAATCCCACCATTTAAGTAACAATGCAGTAAAGTAGTGCTAAAGCTATCTCGAAAGCCTTCAAATTAACTCATATATTCTGCACTGTTAATTCGAAAACATAAATGGATATTTATGAGCACCAGTTTTCTAAGTCGGTTAGTCCTGCTAAAATTGCTGCTAAACAATAAGGAAATTATATTGTAAAATATAGAGATAATGGAACAATTTTACTTATCATATCATTCCAAGGATGAGGGTTATTTATATGTGTACACGCAAGTCTATCTAAGGACACAAAATCAGAAGCAAATTTATCTAAGGAAACAAAATCAGAAAATCCCTAAATATCTTCTATATATGATTGTTCTATGAATACAATATGATAATATGTCTATGTACATTCAATAACACTCCCCCTCAAGTTGAAGCATAGATATTAAGCATGCCTTGTAACAAAGATATTCCACTCAAGTTCCATTTAAAGCCTTCGTGAATATATCTCCCAATTGCTCTCCTGTCTTCACATAACCAGTAGAAATCATGTTCTCTTGAATCTTTTCACGAATAAAGTGACAGTCAACCTCAATATGCTTCGTCCGTTCATGATACATTGGATTTGAGGCTATGTGTAGAGCAGCCTGATTATCACACCAAAGTTTTGCCGGAGACAAATGCTTCAACCCAACCTCAGTTAAGAGGTGATGTATCCATAGTATTTCATATGTGGATTGAGCCATTGCTCTATACTCGGATTCTGCACTAGATCGAGATACAACATTTTGTTTCTTACTCCTCTAAGATACAAGATTTCCACCAACAAAGACGTAGTAGCCAGTTGCAGATCTTTTATCAATTCTTGATCCAGCCCAATTAGCATCTACAAAACACTCAATATGAGTATGTCCGTGATCACTATACAATATGCTAAGACCAGGAGCTCCTTTCAAATAACATAAGATTTGCTCCAAGGCTGCCCAATGTTTGATTGTCGATACAGACATGAATTGACCTTACAATACTGACAGCATAAGCAATATCTGTACGGGTTACCGTGAGATAGTTTAGTTTCCCAACTAACCTTCTGTATCTTTCTGGACCATCAAAAGGGTCACCATCATCCTTAAAAAGACGTACACTAGGAACCATTGGTGTGCTGCATGGCTTGGCTCCTAACTTTCCAGTTTCTGCAAGTAGGTCAAGTACATACTTTCTTTGGGACAAGAAAATTCCTTTCTTGCTTCTTGTTACTTCTACGCCTAAGAAGTATTTCAGCTGCCCCAAGTCTTTGGTATGAAACTTGGCATGTAAAAACTTCTTGAGAGAAGAAATACCTGCACAATCATCTCCTGTAATAACAATATCATCAACATAGACAACTAGAAGAATGATACCAACAATTGATTGTCTATAAAAGACCGAGTGATCACACTTGCTCTTTTTCAATCCAAACTCTTGAACTACATCGCTGAATTTTCCAAACCAAGCACGAGGACTCTGTTTCAGACCATAAAGAGACTTTTTTAGATGACAAACTTTCCCATACTCCCCCTGAGCAACAAACCCAGGTGGTTGCTCCATATATACCTCTTCATGAAGATCACCATGAATGAACACATTCTTTATATCCAACTGATGTAAAGGCCAATGTTGAGAAGCAGCCAAGGAAATTAACAAGCGAACAGAGGTGAGCTTTGCTACCGGAGAGAAGGTATCAGAATAATCCACCCCATAAATCTGAGCATATACTTTATCTACAAGTTTAGCCTTAAGTCTTGCAACAGAGCCATCTGGATTAACTTTGACTGCAAACACCCACTTGCACCCTACTGCTTTCTTTCCTTGGGGTAAATCCACCAAATCCCAAGTGTGATTTTCATTTAGAGCATGTATCTCCTCAAGTATTGCGTCTTGTCATCCAGGATGATTCAAGGCTTCTTTCATTGTTTTGGGGATAGATATAGAGTCTAGAGAGGCAATCAAACAACTAGATGGAGGAGATAAACAATCATAAGAAACAAAATTGGCAATGGAATATTTGGATGTGCAATGACGTGTACCTTTCCGAAGAGCTAAAGGAAGGTCAAGATTTTCTGAAACATCAAGTGAAGGAGGATTTGATGATAAAGGAATTAATGTAGGATATGTGTCATCAGTTTCTCGCCTCCGTGTGTAAACTTGGACAATTGGTGGTCTTGCTGGTACAGATAGACCATTCGTTGAAGACATAATAGCTGATTGATGCTCAATAGAAGAACTAGAAGATGGAAAAACAACATCATTTGATTGATCTGTCACAACACGGGTAACTCGATAAGAAAAAGGCGCCAGTTTCTTTCAAGAACAAGCAGAAGTGTTCTTCGAAGTTCAGCCTCGAAATCCAAAGGTTTTCTCCGTAGATTTCGTCACCAGGTATGTGGGATTTCACTAGTGGGTTCCTTTCACCCATTAGGTCCCTAGATTTCAGTTGATTTTACATAGCTTGTTTAGACTTAGGGTTTGTAAAATCTTGGAGAATTGTTGTGATTTCAGTTGCTATAGTATCCTTAGTCTGAATAACATATTTTCTTAGAAGTGTTGCGTAATTGTATAAAACTCAGAATCCTAGTTAGTGTAAATTCTCTTAGTTTATGAATTATATCTTCTAGGTCAGTAAAACAGAAAATCATACCCCAGATTTCGAATGTCACATTCTCAGTATATAAATGTTTCATTCTCAGTTAGCATGTCAGTATTTTGATCTATTCAGTATTTAGTGCATTTTAGCTTCATATGTATTCAGTTGGGAGTAGACTTTGCACCGAGTTGGACTAGGGTTCAACGTACCCTCATAGTCCCAGAACTACGTACCCGCGTAGGATTATAAGTCCCTTCTGTTAGGCATCAATATTAGTGATCACGCCACAATCATGCCTCTATACCCCTGACAAGGTATATTAGGTCCTCTCGATGTGGCGTATACATCGGACTCCATGTTTAGCTCACGTGGTTTATGTTGGTTAATAGTATCTCCCACAATCAGACTCTTAAATGCATTGACCAGGTTTTCACCAGTTACTTCAGTATACAGTTCAACATGTTATCTTCATAGTTAGTATTTGGTCATTGCATCAAATTTATCTTTTAGTTATACTTAAGTACATATCTATATCTGTCACACCCCGAAGCTACCCCAGGACGCAGACACGGGACCTAGGATCACGAGTGACCCCAAGCTAGCCCTGTTGTCATATCATAAGCATACTTAAAGAGTTACTGAAATAGAAATACTGCGCGGAAGCTTAAAACATCATGTAAAATGAAATGATGGGGAATATCCATTAATATCTGAATAAAAGAACTATGAGTTTAATGACAAGTGAAATATCAAACTCCAAAGCTAAAACTGAATCTAACTATGTCTGAAATAAAGCCTCTAACTGACTAGAAATGCTGGGACATGCCCCAGCTAAATTTAGTAAAAACTGAAAGTAGAAAGATAACATGTCAACCGTCCTCGAAGAATGAGGACTCACCATTGATGCTGCTGAACTGAAGATCGGGAACCGATCTATGCGTGATATGAATGCTGAGGACCTGAACCTACATCACGAGAAGATGTAACGCAGAATATGCGTCAGTACTTGGAAGGTACTGAGCATGCATGATAGAGTAAAACTGAATAAAATACATAACTGAACAAAGCATATAACTGAGCAATGACATGAGATAAACATGATACTATATTGAAAATACTGAACATGAACTAACTGAATGCAATGACCAAGTTTAAAACATGTTGAAACTGAATACTGAACTGTAACTGATAACCTGGTCAATACTAATAACCGACATAAAACCACATGAGCTAAATGTGGAGTCCGATGTATACGCCCCATCGAGAGGACCCAATTTACCATGCCAGAGGTATAGAGGCATGACTGGCGTGCTCACTAAAATGTAATGCCCACAGAGGGGACTTATAAACCTATGGGGGCACGTAATTCTGAGACTATGAGGGTGACTGACCCTAGTCCAACTCGGTATTAAGTCTACTCCCAACTGATTATGTAAATAACACATTATGACTGAATTTATGTAATACAAGATAGCTCAAGATACTGACATGCTAACTGAAAGTGCAACATTAATGTACTGATAATGAAACATTCGTAATTGGAGTATGTATAACTGAATAAACTGACCTAGCATGCATAATTCATGAACTAAACGAATCTACACAACTAGGGTTCTGAATTTAATGCAAGAACTTAAGCAACAACATGATAATCTGATTTGGATCATTCTAACAGCTAAAACCCAATAATTTCTAACATTCAAGAAACCCTAGGTCTAGATAATATCAAGGGAATCAAGATTCTGACTGAAATCTAAGGACCTAATGGGCGAAAGGAACCCACTAGTGAAATCCCACATACCTGGTGATGAATTTCACGTAGAAATCTTTCAATTTCGGGGCTGGAACTGAAGAAACCTTATTGCGTTATTGGAAGGGTTTGGGTCACCTTTTTTCTCCTCTTTTGTTCTAAGTTTGATGAATTTTTAGTGAATGAATCACTTAGGGAAAGATCTAACTAAGTTACTAGGCTTAAAATGACCAAAACTACGTAGTTTAGGGATCAAACGACGTAGTTTAAGTGCTCAACGCATAGGAAAAAGACCTAAATGACCCTTACTTAAAAGCTGTCGAAGGCCACCCACGGAGGGACCTACGATCCGTGGGTTGACCTACCAACCGTAAGTAGGGGTCATCGGTCAAGTCTGTCCAACAGTGCTTCGCTAAAATGAGCATAACTTTTTGCTCGGAGATGGATTTTAGCAAACTCGGTGGCGTTGGAAAGAGGATTCAATTATCTTTCATTTCATAGGTCATGGGTCACCTAATTCCTTTTGTGCTAAGAGTAATGACCGTTTGAAGTTGACCCATCAACAATTTTCCTCTAACTAGCTACTGACCCTCACCTACGGTCAGACCTACGATCCCTAGGTGGTTCCGTTGGTACTGGCACCAATTTTTCTGAAAACTAGGATTTTCTTCATTTTGAGACCCGAGGTGTTACAATATCCTTGTTCAGATTATATCATTGCTCAGTTATGCATTTTTCAGCTTATATACTTTGTTCAGTTTAGCATATCTATATCATGCATGCTCAGTACATTCCAAGTACTGACACATACTTTGTGCTACATCGTTTCACGATGTAGGTTCAGGCACTCAGCATCCAGATCACGCTTAAATTGATTCTTGATTCGACTTCAACAACTTCAGTGGTGAGTCCTCATACTTCGAGGATAATATACATGCTTTCTATTTTAGTCTTTATTTCCAGTTTTTAGTTTTGTTAGAGTTAGCTCGAGGCATGTCCCATCAACTCAATTCAGTACAGTAGAGGCTTTTCAGACATAGTAGTAGATCCAGCTTGAGTTGTTAAGTGGTTGTTTCAGTTATCACTAATCTCTTATGGTTTCACATTTACATTCAAACTATTGGAGTTTTGTCCCCACATCAGATATTTATTGATTTAGCTTCCGCATAGTTCATGTTTTACTTAGTTTTTTTTAGTATACTTATGATATGCCAGACTCAGGGTTAGCTTGGGGTCACTCGTGATCCTAGGTCCCGTGTTACGTCAAGGGGCAGCCTCGGGGCGTGATAAAAAAAGTAGCACTTGGAGTAAAGAGAAATCCAAAACTTGCTTTCACTTCATCTTAGACTAAGCATCACTACTATAAGAGAAAATTATAGGAAGTTAATAACATATTATAAGTCAGAAAATGATGAAAATTCTTTTCAAATAGTAGAGGGAAGAAGAAAGAAATACCATTAGGTTTCTTAAAAATCGAAAAAAATTGAACCAAACCAATGGATATGAATCATATTTGATATGATTTTAATAATTAAAACACTGACTAAATTAGTTTGATTTTTAACCAAAAATCGACCCAAATTGAACCTGTATAGGGTAAAAATGGACTAGGCGTGTGGACAAGTAAGCTAAAATCTGAAGGAATGAAACCAAACTCAAAACACAACACTCAAAGGAAGAGTCAACCTTTACAAATTCTTGTCAGTTGTTGTGTTGTTCTTCGGAAAAGCTCAATGTTACTCCAAATTTAGGTTTATCAGGTTTTATTTAATCATATTCTTGTTTAAACTGCATCATATTCATTTAGTATATATGTTATTTACTTTGATTCATTCCATCTTTATCTTTGTCAATTCAATCTACATGTCCTTTAAGCTACATTCCAAATTCAATTGTATCTATTTTAGAGTAAACCGTTTGATGCTCAGTATGGACCTAAGGAAATGTACCTTCATTGAAAGAACTGGACTTGAGTGGTTGTGGACTCTCTATATTGGTTCCATTTTCAGTTGATTTAGCCAATTCTTCTTTCATCATTCTTTCTGTTCTTCGTTTATATTGTAACGAGTTCTCTTCTTAATTCATCTGAATATAGCTGGTTATTCAATTTTAGCACAAGCCTAACTAGCATTGACCTTCCTTGTAATAAACTCATCAGTATTCTCTTTGGGACCTTGATGTATCCCAAAGCATTGACATGTCTAACACTCAGATATAATGAATAACTTCTCTTTTGATTCTTTTTTCTTCTGAAAGTGGGGTCACTTGTTTTTTATGTCAAACTCAACTTGTTAGTATATAACTAGGGAAAAATCTATATAATTTATTCCTAAAGAGTCCTCTTTAGTCTAGCAGAAAATTTTATAGTAGGACACATACATTTATTAATACTTGACTATCTTCACCTATAGATAAAGACAGTAGGAAAATAGATGCATGCAAGAACCAGTCAATGATATATGTATTCATGGAAATTCAATATTAACTGAATAATTTAAAGATTTTAGAAGTAACATAAAGAAAAATTAGTTGCTTCTTGCTCATAGTTTCAAGCAAAGAACAATGGGTAAAAGGAAATTTCCAAGATTAGCTCAGTTCCTTGTTACTTTGTCTTTACTGTTCCTAGAGACATCTTTTGGATTAACTTCAAGAGAAGTTAACAAGACTCTGTGTTTAGAAAATGAGAGAGCTGCCCTTCTTGAGTTCAAAAGAGGCCTTAACGATGATTTTGATTTTGTTGATCATTTTTCTACATGGGGTGATGATGAAGATAAACAAGAATGCTGCAAATGGAAGGGCATTGAATGTGACAGAAGAACAGGTCATGTAACTGTTCTTGATCTACACAATGAGGTCTTTTGTTCAGGCCAAGCTTGTGTTGCCCCAAGATTGACAGGTAAACTTAGCCCTTCTCTACTTGAGTTGCAGCATCTAAATTACTTGGACCTCAGTGTGAATGACTTTGAAAGCAGTGAAATACCAAGATTCATAGGCTCACTTAAAAGACTAGAGTGCTTGAACCTCTCAGACTGTTCTTTTTCTGGTGTAATTCCAATACAGTTTGAGAATCTAACTTCTTTAAAGACTCTTGATCTTGGAGACAATAATCTTATAGTAAATGACCTTAGATGGCTTTCTCGTCTGTCTTCTCTAGAGTTTTTGAGTCTGAGTGGTAGCAACTTCCAAGTAAATAATTGGTTTCAAGAGATAACTAAAGTGCCTTCATTGAAAGAACTGGACTTGAGTGGTTGTGGACTCTCTAAGTTGGTTCCATCTCAATCTGATTTAGCCAATTCTTCTTTTATCTCTCTTTCTATTCTTCATTTGTGTTGTAATGAGTTTTCTTCTTCATCCGAATATAGCTGGTTATTCAATTTTAGCACAAGCCTAACTAGCATTGACCTTTTTTATAATCAACACATTGGTCAAATTGATGATCGCTTTGGGAGCTTGATGTATCTTGAACATCTTGATCTTGCTGGTAATTTCAAGATTAAAGGAGGGGTTCCTAGTTCTTTTGGGAATTTGACACGTTTACGTTAGTTGGACATCTCTGACACTAAAACATACAAATTGCTTCCTGAGTTGTTTCACAGGTTATCAGGCAGTAGGAAATCACTTGAGATTTTGGGGTTGAATGACAACTCAATGTTTGGTTCAATTGTTAATGTCACAACATTTTCATCCTTGAAGAAATTATACCTGCAGAAGAATGTGCTGAATGGCTTTTTCATGGAGAGACCGAGACAAGTTTCTACCCTTGAGTATCTGGATTTGTCTGATAATCAGATGAGAGGGCCATTACCAGATTTAGCACTGTTTCCATCATTGAGAGAGTTGCATCTTGGCTCTAATCAATTTCAAGGGAAGATACCACAAGGTATTGGAAAACTTTCACAGCTTAGAATTTTGGATGTCTCGTCCAATGGACTGGATGGATTACCAAAAAATATGGGGAAACTGTCGAACTTGGAAAGTTTTGATGCCTCCTATAATGTCCTGAAGGGTACAATCACTGAGTCCCATCTTTCAAATCTCTCCAGTTTAGTGTGTTTGGACTTGTCATTCAACTCGTTGTCTCTGAAGATAAGTTTTGATTGGCTTCCACCTTTTCAGCTACAAGTTATAAGCCTTCCATCTTGCAATTTGGGACCTGCTTTCCCAAAATGGCTTCAAAATCAAAATAACTACACTGTTCTAGATATCTCACTTGCAAGTATTTCAGACACACTTCCAAGTTGGTTCTCTGATTTTTCTCCCGATCTAAAGATTTTGAATCTCTCAAACAACCAAATCAGTGGAAGAGTATCTGACTTAATAGAGAATACATATGGTTACAGGGTTATAGATTTAAGCTCTAACAACTTTTCATGGCCTTTGCCACTAGTCCCTACCAATGTCCAAATATTTTATCTGCATAGAAATCAGTTTCTCGGATCCATCTCTTCCATTTGTCAAAGTAATACAGCCACCACTTATCTTGACTTGTCACATAACCGATTCTCAGGAGAACTTCCAGATTGTTGGATGAATATGTCTAATCTAGCTGTTCTTAATCTAGCCTATAACAATTTTTCTGGAAAAGTTCCACCTTCATTAGGCTCCTTGACAACTTTGGAGGATGTGTACATACGCCAGAACAATTTTAGTGGAATGTTACCTTCTTTTTCACAATGTCATGGGTTGCAAATCTTGGATCTTGGAGGGAATAAGTTGACAGGAAGAATCCCAGCATGGATAGGGACTGATCTACTCAATATGCGGATTCTAAGCCTGCGGTTCAATAGTTTCTATGGCGGCATACCATCAATTATCTGTCGGCTTCAATCTCTTCAGATACTGGACCTTTCAGTAAATGGATTATCAGAGGAAATTCCACATTGCTTTAACAATTTTACCTTATTATATCAGGATGATAGTTCTGGTGAGCCAATGGGATTTAATATCCAAGGTCTCCATGGTAATCCTCTTACTTACTACTTGTACATTGGTGACTTATTGATTCAATGGAAAAACCAGGAATCTGAGTACAAGAATCCTTTATTATATCTGATGACTATAGATTTTTCAAGTAATGAATTGGTTGGCGGTATTCCTAAAGAGATAGCTGGAATGAAAAGATTGCAGTCTCTGAACCTTTCAAGAAATGATCTGAATGGAAGTGTCATTGAAGGAATTGGTCAAATGAAGATGTTGGAGTCTCTTGACTTATCAAGAAACAAACTTTCTGGTGTGATCCCTCAAGGTCTTGCTAATTTGACTTTTCTTAGTGTGTTGGACTTGTCGAACAACCACTTATCCGAGAGAATTCCATCAAGCACTCAACTGCAAAGTTTTGATAGATCATCCTACAATGATAATGCTCAACTCTGTGGTCCTCCTCTTCAAGAGTGTCCTGGATATGCTCCTCTTAGACTCCATATGGATCATGGCAGCAACACCAATCCACAAGAACATGATGATGATGAGGAGTTCCCATATCTGGAGTTTTATACATCAATGGTGATAGGTTTCTTTGTCACATTTTGGGGAATCTTGGGTTGTTTGATTGTCAACCGTTCTTGGAGAAATGCCTACTTCACATTCTTAACGAACATGATGTGTTGGCTCGATATTGTGGGGTCCATCCCATGAGTTTTTGGGTCAACAATTGCGGCTGCAATTGTTAAAAAGAAAATGCAGCTGAATTTGTTTGTCAACAATAGCTGCAAACCTTTTCTTTTGTCAACAAAGTTTGCAGCAATGCAAATTTTCGGTGGCATGATTTTTGAATAGTGCAATGCAATTGCATCTATAAAAGGAGCTCTTCATCTCCTCATTTGATACACCAATTCACAGAGAGAGTAAAATATTTAGAGAGCTGTGAGATTTAGAGAGTTGTGAGATTTCCATAAACTATATAAGAAAATTGTCTGTGAAGAAAAATAGAGTGTGAGCGATATTTTAGTAAGGTGGAAATCAAAAGAGTGTTATTCCTTTTGAGTGTGTAGTAGTCATTTTGAGTATTGTATTCGTGACTACACGGTGTAAAATTTCTTACTATAGTGATATCAGTTGCTCCTCTTGGCCCGTGGTTTTTCCCTTATTTAAAAGGGTTTCCACGTAAAATTTTTGGTGTCGTTATTTTCCCATTTTATTTCCATTACTTTTACCATATATATTTTTGTGTTTGTCCGCGTTTTCCCAACAAACTGGTATCAGAGCCAAGGTTTTATCTGAGTATGCTCTGTGGTTGCAGCACAGTCTGAACTTCCACATCAGAAAAGATTTACTTTGGTTTGCAATAACTATTTTTTTGGGGGAAAACGATGGAAGCCAACACAAATATAATGGTTACTTTGAATGGTGTTAATTATGCCATTTGGAAGGGGAAAATGAAAGATCTGCTTTATGTCAAGATTTTTTATCAACTAGTCCTTACCACTGTAAAGCCTGATAATAAAACAGATGAAGAGTGGAATCTGTTGCATAGACATGTTTGTGGATTCATTAGGCAATGGGTTGACAATAATTTGTTGAACCATATTTCTGGGGAGACACATGCTCGAACCTTATGGGAGCATCTTGAAAGTTTGTATCTTTAAAGTATCATGATGGTTCTCCTATGATAGACCATCTGAATAATTTTCAGGGGATCATGAACCAATTATCTGCTATGGGCATTAAATTTGATGAAGAAATTCAAGGCTTGCTTCTACTTGGTTCCCTACCAGACTCTTGGGAAATATTTAGAACTTCATTGTCAAATTCTGCTCCGGATGGTGTGATCTCAATGGATTCTGCCAAGAGTAGTGTCTTGAACGAAGAGATGCAAAGAAAATCTCAAGGTTCTTCTTCGTCGAATGTCCTGATAACTAGCTCTAGGGGGAGAAACAAAACTCGTGGTTCTCAAAATAGAGAACAAAATAGAAGCAAATCCAGAGGCAGACTTAAGGATATCGAGTGCTATCATTGTGGCATGAAAGGGCACACAAAGAAGTTCTGCAGGAAGTTGAAGAGGGAGAACAAAAACAAAGAGGAAACTAAAGAAGATGGCCATGAAAATTGCCTATCCACCGTCACCACCGAATATCTTATTACCGTCCTTGATACGGATATGATAAATATTGCTTGTGATGAGTCAAGTTGGGTTGTGGACACTGGTGCCGCATCTCACGTGACATCAAGGAAGGACTTTTTCTCTTTCTATACGCCTGGTGATTTTGGAACCTTGAGTATGGGTAATGAGATTGTTTCTAGGGTGGTTGGTATTGGTACAGTTTGTTTGGAAACTAGTGTTGGAACTAAACTAGTTTTGAACAATGTGAAATATGCTCCTGATGTTCGTCTGCACATGATTTATGTTGGTGTTTTGGATGATGAAGGATATGTTAGTATCAACGGTGATGGAAAATGGAAACTCATTAAGGGTTCCTTGGTTGTGGCTCGTGGTAACAAACGTCATGGTCTATACTGGACTACGACTTTTGCTTGTGTCGATATGGTAAATACGGTTGAGAGCGATGACTCTTCAATATTATGGAACAAGAGGCTTAGCCACATCAACGAAAAAGGACTTAATATTCTAGCCAAGAAGAAATTATTGTCAAATTTCAAAAGTGCTAAATTAGAAAAGTGTGAGCACTGCTTGGCTGGTAAACAAAATAGAGTTTCCTTTAAGTCTTACCCTCCTTCAAGAAAGACAGAGTTGCTTGAATTGGTGCACTCTGATTTATGCGGTCCAATGAAGACAAGGACATTGGGTGGTGCACTCTACTTTGTCACTTTTATTGACGACTGCTCGAGAAAGCTTTGGGTCTATGTCTTGAAGACTAAAGACCAAGTGTTAGGTGTCTTCAAGCAGTTTCAGGTTTCAGTTGAAAGAGAAACTGGAAAGAAACTAAAATATATTCGTACTGATAATGGTGGTAAATATTGTGGACCATTTGACGAATACTGCAAGCATCAATGTATTAGACACCAGAAGACTCCTCCTAAGACTCCTCAGCTTAATGGTTTAGCTGAAAGGATGAACAGGACCTTGATGGAAAGAGTTAGATGTTTGCTT
>JAJOOS010021045.1:0-10277 GCA_029582725.1 Solanum chiquidenum
CTTTTAATAATCTGAATATAAATAAATACTTAGTTCAAAGCTATCTTTTATTGTTTTTATTTTATTTCAATTTAAATCCCCCCATTTTTATATAACGATTATCGAGTTAAATATTTGCTATTGATAATATTCTTCCATATTCTCTGTGGGATCGACCCCGACTCATAGTTGGGTAAATATATTGCATACGATAGTTTATATTTCTTTTCAAGAAGTATATTTGAACGTTATCAATGGTTACAAAAAAAAAGTAAAATGTCATGACCCAATTTCTCGAGTCGTGATGGCACCTTCTATATCCCACTAGTAGGTAAGACAACTCGAAACCCAGAACAACTAGTAGTGGATAAAAAGACAGAAACCAAGTGGCAGAAAAAATAACAACAAAAAGGAATAAGACAAGCCAAAAGAATACATACATAAGAACTCAATCCCTCCCAAAACCTGGAGGTCACAAGTACAGAGCCATACTAAGAGTACAAGTCCCTAAAGTGGACCAACATACAAAAATATACGCAACTACAAATGACCTGTCTCAAGTACAAAAGATGAGCCACAAAATATATGTATAGAAGGAGACGACAATGATCAGGACGCTGTGCTCAACCTCGCCTCTGGATGCTGGCTGCTACTGGCTCGAATGGCGGCACTGATGACTGGTGCTCGGTCCTGCATCACGAAAATAGATGCAGACTATAGTAGAAGTACTAGTGAAAAGGTATCCAGTAGGCATCATAGGCCGGCTGAGTAAGAAAGGTAAAAACAATAGGAAATGGTAGAATAAAACACAGACAGAGGTCACAAACAAGAAAAGTAAAGGTATGCACACGAGTGTAAGGCAAACAAACCGAAGGTAACTACTCCAATTGGACCCCCATAAGCCCAGAATGTACACTTGTGCGTAAATTGAAGTAAA
Source organism: Solanum chiquidenum (assembly GCA_029582725.1). Lineage (NCBI taxonomy): Eukaryota > Viridiplantae > Streptophyta > Magnoliopsida > Solanales > Solanaceae > Solanum > Solanum chiquidenum. Next base: position 917 of record JAJOOS010021045.1, read on the forward strand.
AATCTGAATGGACCCCCATAAGCTCGACAGGTACACAGAAAAGCTAAACCAAGACTAGAGGAGATTTGTAAATTTGAAGCATTACAAAAATGTCAGTATTCCCGAGCTATGAAAAAAAGGAAACACAGAGCCTAGACCTCGAAATCGCGGGTGAGTCTGCCTATAGTAGATACGCTAATAGAGACGAACTCTACAAAGGATAGCATAGAGCCCAGACCTCGAACCGCGGATGTCGACTACCCGTAGATAAAGTGATATAACCCAAGGGGGGGGGAATCTCTATGTCGACTCCATTATAGTAGGGTTAGTAAGCAACAACAAGAAGAATAGAGCCCGAACCTTGAACCGCGGGTGAGTCTGCCTATAGTAGATACACCGATAGAGCTGAGCTCTGCAAAGGATAGCAAAGAGCCCGAACCTCGAACTACGGGTGAGTCTACCTATAGTAGATACGCCGATAGAGCCAACGTCTGCAAGGGATATCATATATCCCGGACCTCGATTCACAGATGTCGACTACCCGTAGATAAAGTGATATAATTCAAGAGGGGGGGACTCTATATGTTGAATTCATTATAGGAGGTTAAATAAGCAGTAACAAGAAGAACAGATCCCAGACCTCGAACTGCGGGTGAAACCTCCTGTTAAGTTACCACAACAACGTAAAGCTTCCAAATAAGCCATCCAAGGATCCCCGCATCTAAAAGTCATGGGAAACACTTTGTAACCATCTTCTATATCCTCTAATCATCTCACAGTGACTAGAGAACCGAACTGAATCCGTATGTATCACCGAACAAGCTCGGAGGGCGATCAGAAATGCAAAAAGTTAGGATCATACGGGAATTATGGATCTTAAGGCCCCACAACTGAGTCAGTGCCTAGCTAAGGCTCATCTCTATCAGGCCCAAGTCTGCTATATCAGTCTACCAGAACCTATGCCGCTCAAAGTCACACCGGGGAGGAAATAATTTAATCTATCGGCTCTGAACAATCGTGAGTCTATGGCATCACTAGTCTAAGTCTAGACTAAGGCCAAAGATGTTCCAATATAACTCATAAGTCAAAACCAAGGAAAACAAGGAAGCAAGGATGACCAAATATAACAATTCAAGTACCCGCTGAACCCGGAGACAACCTAAATATGAATTTTATCGAACATAGCATGCTAATCTAGTTCCCCTCCCCAATATTCATGCAAATCCACATACGCTCACCCATTCAGACTCAATCTAAAAGAAAAGGAAAGTCGTAGCCTACCTGTAGGCCGAACACGTGCACTTCAAACTACTCCACCAGAACTTTTCCCTTCCGAACAGCCTCAAATCGCTGCCATGCTGTCAAAAATAGAATCACAATGTCGTTACGGTCATTTAGACACTAAAATCGCAAGAAACAGAGGTGGATCAATTTCGGGGTCAAAAATGGAGAAAGTGGGACCCACGTCAAAAATTCTTGAATTAACCCCAAAAATAGGTTCTAAACAGCTCCCCGAACTTGTGTTCCAAATTGGAGCACAATTCGGGGCTCGGAACAGTCCCAACACGAACATGCAACGAAAAATACAAAATTACGCTAAAAATGAACAACAATGGAAGCTGCTATTTACAAGAAATTACCAGAAACGAGGGTCCAACTGCTGAAACCAACTATACCACGATGATCCTCACGAAAACCCCCACAATCTAGGCTGTTGAATCACCAAATTCGGACCTAAAATGGTCAAGAAATAATTTTTCAAAATTTCCCAAAAATTGAGCTCGAAAATGAGTTATGGCAGCAGATAAAACATAATTCTTATCTCCAACGAAGCTTCAAATATATATTCCAACCACGCCAACACGTTCTCCTCGAAAAAACACTCAAGATAGCCCCAAGAATCACCAAAACCGGACGTAAAATGGCTGATATATCAACTCTCAAACATTTCCAAAATCAAGCTCACAAAAAGGGTCGTGGCAGCAGGTATTTCACGAAATTTACCTTAAACGGAGACCCCAAATCATTTTCTGAGCTCACCAACACGTTCCTTGCGAAAATTCTTACCGGATGGACCTTCGAATCACTAAAATCGGACTTGAAATGAGAGAGTTATGAAGGTTTGAAGTCGAGAAATGAGGCTGAAATGGCCTGCACAAGCTATACATATCAGCTGGAAAGCTGATTTTTTTTTTGCCAACTTTAAAATCTCCGATGGGGTGCTCGGGATTTATTCGGAACCCGATAAAAATAAAATATATATGCTACCCTACTAAATTCGATATTTTGGACTCAGCGGCATAGTCGAAATTTTCATCAGAGGACATCTCGATAAAAAGTGGGTCCCACTCCCAAAGGTCATTTTAAACCAAAATCCATCGAGGGGATCAGAAAGAGTCCGGAGGCCTCGGGAGTCGAACGAAAGATCGTTCTATACCAAACTCAACATTTCGGGGCTAACTGCGCTGTCAGAATTTTCATTTGGACACGTTTTCCAAGAATGTTGACCAAAGTCAACCGCTGACAAGTTTTCAAGGCTAAAACACTAAAAATAGTTTAAACTTGCACCGAAAGCCTCGAAACTCGAGTCAACCACACTTCTAGCCTAATTTGGCCATTTCAGAGCTGATGGAACTATCAAAATTACATTCTAAGGCTGTTTTCCTGATGAACTGACTAAAAGTCACTTTTCAAGCTTCAAGGCCTTTAAAACACAGAAAGCTACGCAAAATCCAAACGAACGACGAGGTGACTGAAATGTCAGTGCCAACAAGTCATAAATGACTTGGGGTCACTGTAGGAAAGCTCTAACCCATGAGAAGAAGGTGGGTACACAAAAATGACCTGGAGGGTCATTACAACATCCACTACTGAAAGAACTTTTGTCCGCGAAAGTAAGGAGAATGATATACCTGAGGTCTCAAATAAGCTGGGGAACTGCTCCCGCATCTCCTGCTCGGTCTCTCAGTTAGCCTCCTCGACTGGATGGTGTCACCACTAGACCTTAACTATAGGAATGGACCGGGAACAGAGCTGACGAACATCTCTGCTAATATGGCTACCGTCTCTTCAACAAAGGTCAGGTTATCATCCAACTCAACTGAATCGCACTATAGCACATAAGACTCATCTGCAATATACCGGCGTAGCATCGATACATGAAAAACCAGGTGTATAGCTGAAAATGCAGGAGGTTGGGCTAACTCATAGGCAATATCACCAACCCTCCTCAGGATCTCAAAAGGCCCAATATATCTGGGGCTAAGCTTGCCCCGCCTGCCAAACCTTATCACACTCTTCAAGGGAGACACTCGCAAGAACACCCGGTCACCAACATCAAAACACAAAGGACGACGCCTGCGGACAACATAACTCTGGTGCCTGCTCTAAGCTGTCCTCTGCCTATCTTGGATCACCCAAACTCTCGCCAAAGCCTCCTGGAGTAAATATGTATTGTATGGCTTGGGCTCTGAAGACTCAAACCAATCAATTGGAGTGCGACAACGCCTACCATATAGGGCCTCAAACGGGTCCATCTGAATGCTCGAGTGGTAGCTGTTGTTGTACGCAAACTCCGCCAAGGGAAAAAATTGATCCCACTAACCCCCAAACTCCAACACACAGGCTCACAACATGTCCTCCAGGACTTGAATAGTGCGCTCCGACTGGCCATCGGTCTGTGGGTGGAAAGCAGTGCTGAGATCAACCCTGGTGCCCAACTCTCTCTGAAATGCTCTCCAAAAACTGGATGTAAACTGAGACCCTCGATCTGATATGATGGACATCTGCACTGAATGTAGATTGAACTGGGAGGAAGTGAGCGGACTTGGTCAATCAATCAACGATGACCCAAATATTATCAATTCCTCTGGGAGTCCGAGGCAATCCCATCATGAAGTCCATGGTGATACGCTCCCATTTCCACTCGAGAATGGGTAATCTCTAAAACTCCCCACTAGGCCTCTGATGCTCGGCCTTCACCTGCTGGCAACTAAGGCAACGTGACACATACTCAAAAATATCTCTCCTCATGCCGTCCCACCAGTAATGCTGCCTCAAGTCTCGATATATATTTGATGTGCCCGAATGAATAGAGTATCTAGAATCATGGACCTCGTGAAGAATAAACTGAATCAAGCCCCCAACTCTAGGAACACACAAACGGCCGTCAAATCGGAGAAACCCATCTGAGCCTATAGTGGCCTAGCCACTATCACCCTGCAACACCCGGTCTCTGAGGGCTGCCAATGACTCATCCTCGTACTGTCTGAAACGGATCCGATCAAATAATGAAGACTGAGCCCCGATAAAGGCCAATACTCACCTGGAGTTTGAAATATCTAATCTGATCATCCTGTTAGCTAGACACTGAATGTCTAAAGCCAGAGGTCGCTCCACGATAGGCAAGTAAGCCAAGCTACCCATACTCTCTGCCTTACGGCTCAAGGTGTCCGCTACTACATTCACCTTGCCCGAATGGTAGAGAATAGAGAGGTCATAGTCTGCCAGAAGCTCAATCCAGTGTCACTGCCTAGAATTATGATCCCTCTGACTCATAATGTACTGTAGGCTGCGGTGATCAGAGTAAATCTCACAGTGAAGCCCATATTGGTAGTGCCTCTAAAGCTTGAGCGTGAATACTACCGCCGCCAACTCTAGATCATGAGTGGGGTAGTTGCGCTCGTTTACTCTCAACTAGAAGAGTCAGGATATGAGAGGTAGTAAGAAACTCCTTGAGCCTTCGAAAGCTCATCTCACACTCCTCAGACCACACAAAAGGAACACCCTGGCGAGTCAAAGGTGTAGCAATAGTGGAGAAACGCTCAACAAAATACCAATAGTATCCATCCAGTCCAACGAAGCTCCTAACCTCAGTCACAGAAGTGGGCCTAGCCCAACCACGAATGGCCTCAATCTTCGTCGGATCCACCATAATACCATCCTTGGACACTACGTTCCCCAGAAACGTCACAAACTCCAACCAAAACTCGCACTTTGAGAACTTGGCATAAAACCGCTGGTCTCTCAAAGTTCGGAGCACAATTCTCAGATGCTGCACATGCTCCTCTACTCTGCGAGTATACAAGAATATCATCGATGAAAACTATAAAAAAGAAGTTCAGATAGGGCCTGAATACACGGATCATCAAATCCATGAAGGCAACAAGGGCATTAGTCAGCCCAAAGGACATCACTATGAACTCATAATGACCATAACGAGTCCTAAATGAGGTCTTAGGGATATCCACTGCCCTAATCCTCAGCTGATGGTACCCAACCTCAAGTCGATCTTAGAAAATACAACAACGCCCTGGAGCTGATCAAACAAGTCGTCAATGTGAGGCAGAGGGTAACAGTTCTTCACCGTCACCTTGTTTAGCTGCCTGTAATCGATGCACATCCTCATAGACCCATCCTTCTTCTTAACAACAGAACGGGGGCACCCCAAGGAGATACACTGGGCCGAATAAATCCCTGATCCAGGAGACCCTGAAGCTGAATACCGAGCTCCTTAAGTTCTGCGGGGGCCATCCGATAGGGTGGGATAGAAATAGGCTTAGTGCCCGACTCCAAGTCTATAACAAATTCGATATCTCTCTCCGGGGATAGATGAGGCAAGTCAGGAAGGAATACATCTGAAAACTCACAAACCACAGAAACTGAGCAAACGGAGGGGGCCTCGCTAGATACATCACGTACATAAGCCAAATAGGCTAAGCACCCCCAGCTACTAACCTCCAGGCTCGAACATAAGAGATAATCCCAGTTGGTGTGCGACTAAAAGACCCCTGCCATACCACCGGGGGTATGCCAGGCATGGCTAAGGTAACAGTCTTGGCATAGCAATCCAAAACCGCTCGATGAGGGGATAACCAGTCCATGCCCATAATCATGTCAAAATCCAACATATCATGTAAAATAAGATCAGCCCGAGTGTCTCGCCCCTGAATAGTCACCAAACAAGATCTAAAGATTTGATCCACTACTAAAGAATCACCTACCGGGGTCGAAATGCGTAACGAAACTGCTAAGGGCTCGGGGCTCATACTCAATCAAGGAGCACAATAAACAAACACATAAGAATAAGAGTGAAACAAATGAGATTCCATGAAACCAATTTAGACATACGGTGCATGAAAATGATACAAAATAGGGAATCTTCCTAACGACATCCTGTAGGCTCCTAAAGATAAGTCACGGATGTCTCCGCACCGATCCACATGACTCTACTAGACGTTAGTTCTGTACAAGGGAGACTGGTGAGCCTGGGGCTCTGATACCAACTTGTCACGACCCGATCCCTAGAGCCATGATGGCACCTACTATATCCCACCAGTAGGTAAGCCAATCTGAAACACAGAACAACTAGTAGTGGGTAAAAGGGCAGAAACCAAGTGGCAGAAACAATAACAACAAAAAGGAATAAGGAAAGCTAAAAGAATACATACATAAGAACTAAATCCCTCCCAGAACCTGGAAGTCATAAGTACAGAGCTATACTAAGAGTACAAGTCCCAAAAAGATACAAAAATATACACAACTACAAATGACCTATCTTAAGTACAAAAGACGAGCCACAAAATATATGTATCGAAGGAGATGACAGTGATCAGGACGCTGATGACTGGTGCTCGGTCCTGCATCATGAAAATAGATGCAGAGTGTAGTATGAGTACCAGTGAAAAAACTACCCATTAGGCATCATAGGCCGACTGTGTAAGAAAGGTAAAAGCAATAGGAAATGCTAGAATAAAACACAGACAGAGTGTAACACCCCAACTTTTCGAAACGTATAAATTAACTCGTATCTTCGTGGAAAGACCAGGAGGGTAGATAATAAATTAATAATGATGTGCTATGTGATATTTTAAGTGTTCAAGTGTTGTATCTCAAGTTTTGAATTTAGGTAAGTGGTAAAATAAAAGTTGGCGAAAGTTATCGTAAATTCCTTTTTAAAGATTTGTCTGAAATTTGGGTCAAATGTCTCGGAAGTTTTCTCCCAATCTATTAAGATTTATGATCCCCACGACCTATTGAATCGAAGGTCTACGAGTCTAATTTCCAACGCATCAAATCGTTCGTTCATATGACTTCAGAATAGAGAGATATTCACATTTTCGTGGGACTATGCAAGCAGGCACGTGAGGTGGGGCCCTAGGTCGGTGGAATGTTACATATATCTTCTTCTTCGACCTTTTTATTCATTTTTAAGCTAAAAACCAGAGAAATTAGAGAAACCCATTTCTAGGATCAAGTGAAGTATAGATTTTCTCGACTTAAGTCCTTGACGAAAGTTGTTCTACGCGTTGGGCTCATCATCGTGGTATAATTTGTTTTATCGATTGCGTAGCATATCACACTTTAGTGTTGTGGCAGCAAGGGTTTGAATATATTTGAAGGTTTTGAGGCATATTACGAACCTAAGATCGAGGTAAGACCTTTCTTTCATTGACTTGAGCTTTTATAAGCAGCAAATAGCAATTTGCGACGGAAATACATATCTTTTATTGTATTGTCATGGTATCTTTTATTTTTGTGTGTTAATTATGATCCTACCTTGTTGTAGTATCGAGGGGGTTATGAGTAAAAGTCGTTAAACCATGTGAATTCAGCGAAAAAGGTATGTTAAGGCTATTCTCTTCTTACGGCATGTTGCCTTAAAGCTTAGGAGCAATGTAATAGAGTTGTTATCGTTGTTATACTTGTAGCCATTATTGTTGATTGTTGGCTGCTCGAGTGAAAATAATCCTCTCTTATTGGGATTCTTATTCAGTAGTAGCGTCCCTATGTTGGACACGACTTAGAGGTTATTTGTATAGGATGCTTATAACTAAATTGCTCGCTTTTAGTTGATGGATTGTTATTGTTGCCCTTGGGGCTATTGTGGTTAGCTGCAGGAATGTGATCTATGCCTAGAAGGGCTATGTTCTGCCTACAGGGCTATATGGATGCCTAATAGGGCTATGAGTTGCCTACAGGGCTATATTGATGCCTAGAAGGGCTATGAGTTGCCTACAGGGCTATATTGATGCCTAAGAAGGCTAAATGCTTCCTACAAGACCATGTTGTTGCCTAAGAGGGCTATAAGTTGTGTATAAGCTACGTTGATGCCTAAGAGAGCCATGTGCTGCCTACGGGGCTATATTAATGCCTAAGAGGGCTATGTGACTGCCTACGAGGCTAGGGGACTACCGATAGAGATATATAGGCTGATTGGCACCGTCTGGGCTTATGGGGGCCTGAGTAGGTGGTCTTGTGTACTGTTTGTACCTACCGAGCTTATGGGGGCTTGGTTAGGTTGTTGTTTTATTAGTTTTGATAAGTTTAGATTTAGGAGCAGGTCAGTACACTTATCTTATCCTTGATTTACTTATCAAATTATTCCAGTATATCAAAATACCTTCTCATAGTCTGTTGCCTTTCATACTCTGTACAATATTTTGTACTGACGCCCCATTGCCTTGGGGGCGCTGCATTCATGCATGCAGGTCCTGACAGACGACCGAATAGACCTCCTCAGCAACATGATTAACTTTTATCCTGTTGGCTAGCCCCTTTCCTCCGGAGCTGCCAGAGTTGGGAGGTTTGTTGCTTTTTGTTGTATATATCTTTATGGGTAGGCTGGGGCCATGTCCCGCTAATCTTTACTACTCTTAGAGGCTTGCAGACTAGTGTGTGGGGTTTATAGCTACGTTATGTCCATGTTGGCCTAGTTTGTTGGTTTGCTGAAGCTTGTTAGTTGTGTGATGCATTGTCTTGATATACCTGCTTTCAGTTTCGGTATAGAGATCATGGTGGCCTCGACGGCCCAATCAGGACTTCTGTGCTAGTTGTCTATTTCTTTATATGAACTCTTGGGAGTAGCTGTTTCTTTTATGGATCTGTTTACAGGGGCCTTGCCGGCCGAGGGCTTAGTTTTAAGCCGAGATATACTTGTTTGTTTTCTTGATTGTGTGTGGCTGCCATGCGCTAGTAGCAAATGGTTCAGCAGGGTCGGGTCGGGCCTGAGTTTTGGTATTAGGAGCCAGTTGCGCCCCCTTGAATCTGGGGCGTGACACAGAGGTCACAAACAAGAAAAGTAAAGGTATGCACATGAGTGTAAGGCAAACAAACCTAATGTGACTACTCCAACTAGCCCCCCATAAGCCCAGAAGGTACACTCGTGCGCAAATTGAAGTAAGAACCTGAATGGACCCCCATAAGCCCGATAGGTACACATAAAAGCTAAACCAAGACTAGAGGATATTTGAAAACCCGAAGCATTACAAAATTGCCAATATTCTCGAGCTATGAAAGAAAGGAAACAAAGATCCTAGAGCTCGAACCACAGGTGAGTCTGCCTATAGTAGATACGCCGATAGAGCCGAACTCTGCAAGGGAT
>JAJOOS010021046.1:0-17377 GCA_029582725.1 Solanum chiquidenum
CCAATGTTATATTCAAGTATTAGATGGTTTTGAGACATATTGTATAAAGTCTAGAAAGTCTTCCGCTTGCTATTTAATGAAAGTATCTTCGTGTGTGAAGAAAGTTTTTAATTCCTTATGGTTTTGGTGTCTATACAATGAATGAATGCTAAGAGGCTTGTATTAGACCTCTTCGAGGTCGAGTACGCCGGTTACGACTAGGGGGTGCTCCCGGGTCGTGACATTGGCCTTATGTTCCATGTGGCAGAGAATCTGGTACTAGATAGGCTGGTGGTAGTATGTCGCGCATTGAGGATATGGTGCAAAAGATGATGAAGAGGTGTGATACTATTGATGAAACTGTGAAAGAGATGCGTAAGGATTTGTCTTGAATTGGTAAGAAAGTTGATGCCCACGCAGTGTCGATCAAGCAACTTGAGCAGCAGTTTAGTCAGTTGTCCACTACTGTGAATCCATGCCAACCAGGCACACTTCCTAGCAACACCATCAAAAATCCAAAAAATGATGGGCATTGTATGGCAATCACGACTCATGGAGGAAAACAAACTATTGATCCCCCCATGCCGTGTGATGTTGAAAAAGTGGTAGAAAAAGATGCGGATGAGATTGAGGTTACTAGAGAGACGAAAGATGTTATTGAAAAGGAGGTTCAGTTGACTCAAAAAGTTGTTCCCATGCCTAGATCACTAACTCCCTTCCCACAGAGGTTAGTGCAAAAGACTGAAGAAGGAAAATGCCACAGGTTCATAACTATGTTGAAACAACTTTCCATCAATGTCCTATTGATATAAGCTTTGGAGAAAATGCCTGGGTATGCAAAATTCATGAAGGACTTTGAGAAAAAAAAGAGGGCTGTCAGTTTTGAAAATGATGAGAGGTTTTAGCATTGTAGTGCCATTTATACGAGGTCACTAGTGAAAAAGAAAGAGGATCCCGAAAATTTCACTATTCCTTGCACCATCGGTAAGATGCACGATGCGAAGGCCTTGTGTTATTTGCGTGCCAAAATTAATTTAATGCCATTTTTGGTTTATAAGAAGTTGGGTTTAGGAGCTCCAAGACCGACTGTGATGCGTTTACTTATGGCTGATAGAATTGTGAAGAGGACCATTGGAGTTCTCCAAGATGTCCTTGTGGAAGTGGGGTCGTTAATATTTTGGTGGACTTTGTGATACTTGATTGCGAGGTTGACTTTGAGGTTCCAATCATCTTATGGAGACCATTCCTTGGTACTGGGCATGCCTTGGTCGATATGGAGAGAGGGCAGATGAAGTTCCGACTGAATAAGGAGGAGGTGACCTTTAACATCTGTAGGTTTATGAAGTAGAAAAGTGATCTTAAATCGGTATCTGTGGTGAGTCACATTGTGGGACAAGATTCTGTAGTGTCTAGTAAGGAGAAGCTAGGTACAGCCTCGTGCAAGGATAAAACGAACCATGATCAAAAGACTGAAAAATGCAAATTTGCTCCCGGTGATCTGGTATTGTTATTTAACTCAAGGTTGTGCTAGTTTCCTAGAGGATTAAAGTCCTAGTGGAGCGGACCATTCAGAGTAACCCAAGTGTCCCCACATGGAGCGGTTGAGCTCGAGAAAAGGAAGGGGACAAGGTTCAAGGCTGACCAACTGAGGATAAAGAGCTATATGGGGAATTCTGAGAGTGTCTGTGTTGTAATAGAGGCTTGGCACTTTGATGAAATCTGAGTAATCAAGGTGTCTGCATTGTGTCGCGACGTTAAATCAAGCGCTACTTGGGTGGCAACCCAAGATGTACCATCTAGAAAACTTCGGAGTTTCTTTTCGACATAGGAGTTTTCTTTTTTATTTTTGATTTTGTCGTTCTTTAGATAGGTGTTTAATTTTTTTTAGTGTTGGTGAGATATAGAATAGGTTTCTTGTCGAGAAAATGTCCAAAAATGTAAAAAGAAAGTTCTAATGATTGCTACGTGTGGAGAGACGAAAGGCAAAATCTACAGAAAATAGATTTGCAGTGGTCTATAGACCCCATCGACGGTATGTTGGTCAAACCACGGACCGTGGATGGCATTCGTATATCGCATGTATGTTTTCTAATTTTTCTAAGTGTAAGAGTGACCTACGGACCATACCTATGGTCCGTAGGTCGACCCACGTACCATCGACGGGGTCTTTTGAATCCAATTTAGGGTTTTGCCTGACCCGACCCGGACTCCTCTTTTATAAAACGTTTCATTTTTAAAACCGTCCCCCACTTCAATATTTCCCCCCAACCGTTGTAAACTGATAAAATACCCAATATTCACCTACTAAATCCCCCCATTATATGTATACTATCTTCTCCTTCCATCTCTCATCTCTCCCACATCTGATATCTCTCATTTTTCTTTTCCCTGCTTCATTTTTCTTCCCCAACGATTTCAATGTCCGCGTTCGGTGTCGAAGGCTAGCAAAGTTTCAAGGATTTTCATTGTAATAACAAACTCACCAATTTCGATTAATTGTAAGGTAAACGATTTCCCCCTAACTTCGAATTCATTGTTCATTGTTTAAATCAAGAAATTACAAAGTTGAACTTAACCTTGGGTTGTTAATATCCTAGTTGAATGTTAAACTATAGTCTAGAAAAACACTTGGAATGATGGTGTGTGAGTGTGTAAGTAATTCCAACCAAATTTGTAGGTTGTTATGTCTAATCAGAAGTTTTAGCTTAGGGTTTCATTGTTTTGGTTGTGTTAACAGTTAAATTATGTGTAAATTGGAACCCTAAGGATGATTAACTACCGAATAATGTGTTGAAATGCATGTTTAGACGTAAATTGAGTCATAACTTGATGAAATTGTGCATTGACTAAGAGTTGAGGATAACCTGGCACAAAACTGACCCATGACTTCAACCCACAGACCGTAGTCAACCTACGGACCATAGGTCGAGGTCTGTGGACCAGTGGCACACTCAAAATTGCTTAAGTGTAGAACCACAATGTTGACTATGGTCTATCGCTCCATCGATGAGACATTCTGCACATCCTTGGTTCCACTATCTGAGACTAAAAAGTGGGCACCATGACCTACAGAGAAGACCCACAGGTCATCATTTCATCGACGACCGTAGGTACCCACCGTGGGTCACAGATTCAGCTACTGCCTAATTTTTTTTTGAGTTTTCGTCTAGGTCCAAATCTTGTTCTAAAATTATTCTAGGAGTCTTATTGCCTTGTTTTGGCACTAACTAAGCTTCCACAGGTACAATGGCTCTAAAGCAAGCTCCTACCTATGCACGAGGGGGCAAGTCCTAATCAGTCGCCCTTTCCTGACGATTTTTGGATGAGGACACCGATTAGAAGTATGTTCCACCCACCACCAGAGTTTCCTCCACTGTACCATGGACCACTGGGAGACAGTCCTGGCAGGTGGTATCTACTAGTGACAAGGACACTGTCCCTTTGTCTGAGGAGAGGGCGACATAGGTTGGAGAGACATAGTCTAACTCAGAGTTGCAGTCCGGCTCCAATACTAGCGGCAGTACCGCTTCTTTCTCTGACGTTGATAGCTCAGGTGACGTTTTGGTACCTACTAGAGTTGAGCCTGCTTCTAAGGTAGATGAGCCAACCAGATGGTGCATTTTGGGCCAGTACCATTTGTATGAGAATGGAACTATGTTGAACAAACACCAAAGGATGACTAAGACAGTTACTAAGGAGCGCAGGGTCCTTACAGGCAGCCTACTTACTGCACCAGTTATTGAGGAGCTCTTCAAGAGGCACAGATGCGAGTGGATGGCACGATTCCCCAGGAACTATAACAAGGAGATGACGAGAGAGTTTTATGCCAATTATGTTTCCACTGTCCAGAATTCCATATCAAAATGGGCCAAGCCCATAGCTCAGCCTCCACTTCAGTCCATATTGGTGCGGGGTTTCCCGGTCCACATCTTAGAGGCCACCATTCGCCAGTTCATATATGGCCCAGACCACACTCTGCCTATTAATGTAGCAAAGTATGACTACATGAAGGGCATTGTCCAGAGCGGGTCTCTTCAGAGAGATGCTAATTAGAGAGAGACATTGCTTCATTGGATGACAGGTCATATTGCTGCAGATTGGGAGCACACTAGTGGGTACGAAATCCTATATTGGTTATTAGAAAGGTGACTTTAAGCTTCGCTGCAAAGTTCTTTTTGCTATTGGTTTAGAATCGATTGTCCCCTACTTAGAAAAACAATGTTGTTACGTGGGACCGGGCAGTGATGCTGGCAGCTATTATGGTGGGTTTGGCAATTGATTTTGCCCCCATCTTGATTGTAGAGATCCAAGAGAGGGCCTTCAAGGCCACCACCACCCTACCTTTCCCATGTCATATTTTCCATCGCTGTAGGGAGGCTTCAATGCCTATTATTCATTATGATAGGTTTATTGATGCGACCAAGAAACTAGACATTGACCTCATTCAGGATGATGCTAACCTAGTTGCACCATAGAGAAAGCCACATGTTGTCGTATCGCCCTTTGGTGATGACCTTTCTGCATATATGGAGAAGATGCAGGCATATGACACCACCATTCAGGCCCCCACAACAGATGCTCAGACTCCACCGTCTTAAGCTACTATCCAGGCTCCTAGATCATCCTGAGCCACCCCCTTTTCAGGGTCCATTGTCATTCCTCTGGCCCGAGTCCAGAAGCTAGAGACACAGATGGCCATTTTGTTGCAGCATATGAAGCCATGGATGCAGTGCTCTATTGAGGAGTGTGAGGCGAAGATTGAGCAGATGATAGATCAGATGATTCAGCCCGTTCATAAGCTTGTGGATTCTTTTGAGTTGAGAGTCTTGGAGAGGTCGGACCCTACCATTGATGTGACCATTTCCAGACAAAGATGGCTATCCTCTGTGCTAATGTTTCTGCGCTACTAGGCCCTGTTGAAGAGGTACATGAGTCTGCCCCTTCAGTACTGGAGGATGAAGTGATGATGACAGATCTATTTGGCGATACAATGCCGCCACCAGACTCTTTTCATACTGCTAGGAAGCGCCCCTGCTCCGTCAAAACTTCTGATACTAAGGAGGCTCGACGATTGAGGAAGAAAGAGCTCCAGAAGTTTGTGGTGGCCTAGAAGGCGTCTATACTTGATGAGGAGAGGAGACATTTGCACGCCCGTGAGGTGGATGTTGGTCCATATGGCATTCCAAGCACTTTTGATGTTGCTCCCATAGTTGGTGAGGGTGCGACTGATGGCATCCCTATTGTTGATCCAGCGGGCTCCGGGAACCCAGACCCACCTGAATCTTAAGAGGTTTTCGGCGCATTTGTGCCACAGGTTTGCTTCACCCTTAGCTTTACTCTGTATTGTTTTGTGCATTGAGGGCAACTGCACCTTATTTTTTTTGGGGGTGGGGTAAGTGGATTGTGAGTGATAGGGTGAAGTTTGAGTAATCCAACTCATAATCCTCTCTTGGGGTTTTCTTGCCTGTGTTCTTTTCCCTAAAGAGGTTGTTTTACTTTCTGTTGAACCGTCATGTTTAGGAGTGTATGTGTAGAAGTAAGTAGAAAAATGAAAACATGATGCCATAAAAATAATGAAATTGATACCCGTCCAAAAGATTTGAAATGTGCTAGATCTTTAGGCTTGATGAGTTGAATATTCTGTATCTCAATATGACATGATAAGTAACCGGTATGACCTCATCACGTAAGGCAAAACTTGAACTGGGTAATCAAATGATCTGATAATGAAACAATGTTCCAAGTGTGTGTGAGAAAAGTTATAATATTCATACAGTATGAGCCAATCTAGAAGTTGTCCCGTTAGTCCTGCTAAGATAATCTAGGCTAGAAGTTGGGAAATGTTCATAGGCCGTTGTTCAAATAAGTCCACTCAATCCTAAAATGATGCAACCAAAAGAGATAAATGTTCCCTTTGATCCAAATGTTTGAGCCTAATGTAGACCACTTCTTTCAATACGCCTAACTCACCTTCTCTAAAATAATTGTCATGGCCTCGATCCATCCTTGGACATGTGCACCTTGACTTAGGCCAAAAGCCTAAGTTGAGGGTGGCTAATTCAAAAAGTTACCTTGTTCTTGGCCCTGGTCTTACATCGGATATTGTGCACCTCAAATCATGCAAAATACATAAGTTGAGGGTGTCTATGAAATAGGAAACCAAAAGAAAAAAGGTATGAAAAGAGTTTTGTGTTGAAGAGAGAAACAGAAAAGATAGAAAAAGATGTGACTATATTCAAAAGAAGCAAAAAGATGAATGAAAAAAGTGCTAAAAGAAATAAAGAAAAATGAAGTAAAAGAAAAAGGAAGAAAAGTGAAAATTATGAGCTAAAACGTCAAAAGTCACATCTGTATTAAGGAGAGTCAAGGGAAAGAAAAAAAAATATGTCAAGAATTGGTTGAGGAAAGAGGTAAAATCTAATGTATTGTCAAGAAGGGCAGAAAATTACTAAAAAGTACCCAAATGTACCTTACCTGACCGTGAGCCTACGTTACAAGCTAAGAAAGTCCTATTGTGATCCTAGAGACTAGTTTGGCGAGTCTAAGCAGTGAAAATAAGGGCAAGCCTATGGTATCGAGCACTAACTGTACTTGAAATCACTTCTGAGCTTGAGTGTTGAATGAATCCTTAAACTTGAAATTCATATCTATGGTTTGTTAAAAAAAAATTCTTTTAAAGTGAGGGCACTAGCTACATTGTTGGAGAATTGGTACGTAAAAATTGTATGTTGTGGTGTCTATTGGTCGATCTATGTCATGTTTTGATCCGCGTGAGTTGGCTTTTTGAGTCTAGATGAAAATATTTGCACTCATCTGATGAAATTGATTGAGAAAGCCATGTGATTGATTGAGTTTGTATGTTTGTTCTACATAAGTATCGTTTAGAGTGTTAGTATGTCGCTTGAGGACAAACAACAAGTTTAATTGACGATGTTGATGTACCGTGAGTTTACGGTATTTTTGATATGTCTCACTTAGAGTTTGTGTGTGTCTTAGGCCATTTTTGTTAGAAATAATGCTTTGTGTATAATTCTTGCAGGAAATTGGCTTGGATGCGGTTGATGAAGATGCAAGTTGAAAGTGAAGAAGTAACCACCAAAAGATCCACCCACGGACCGTAGGTCCATCCACTTGTCGTTAGTGGGCAGTCATAAATATTGGTCTGATATCACGGACTGACACGACTGACCATAGTCCAACCCACGAACCGTAGGTGATGCATCGTAGATGGAAGGTAAGGAAAGTCTGACAAAGTGTGGAACTACAGAGCAAATGACAAACAGTAGGTCGACTCAAGGTCCGTCCTACACATCCGTCGATGAAGATCAGATAGTTAAAGTTTGAGTACCTGATTAAATTTTCTAAGTATGGAGCCATGGAGGGGGACCTACGAATCGTAGGTCGACCCATGGTCCGTATGTCATGTCGTCGCTTAAAGTTTCGTCCCAGTAGTTTATTTCCTTATTTTGTTTCCTATTTTATTTAGGATTTATTTTCTATAAATAGGAGTTATAAACCTTGTTTTTGGAGGTTAGACATTATTGTAAACTTCTAGTGTTTGGTGTTTTGGGAATTAACATGCAAACTTTAGCAATTTAATTTCCGTAATTAATTTGATACTATTGTCACTTTGAATTTCAATTCAAGAATTGGGTTTTCATCTATTCTACTTGTAAATTCATGAACTGTTTTAACCTAATTATGAATTGTGAATTCTCAAGCATGAATAGCTAAATCCACAACTATGGTTGTGGGAAACATGAGTAATTAACAAAGTATGAATAATAATTAAGTAATTCTTGAATAGTGTTTATGCATGTATTGTTAATTCTTTCGTTTAGATATCTTTCTAACGGTTGCCAACGTTAGAACTCACCTCGTTTCTACTTGCCGGACCAAGTAGGTAGTGAATGAGAAAATAGAATTAAAAACAGAGATTAAGTGGATACTATCTAATAGTCTAATATCAATAGGAGTGAGCGTGAACACTAAGTCATACATTGATGAGATAACTAATTTGAGGTAAAAGGTAAGGGTTAGTAAAGCATACTTCCATAGCCAGACCAAGGTGCGCGGTGAAATTCCCTACTTGGAGGACCAATCACTTTGGGATACCTAACTTACCAACTTTGCATGTAAAACACTAGGAAAGGATTACTATTATTAGGATTACTACGTTAAGAGCATGTGGGGAACACATATTCCCTAGTTTATCTCTCATATTGATAACTCAAAGTTTGAATGTTGTTTAACTTTTACTTAATCAATAATCTGTTATTTTAGATACAAACCCTACCTATTTATTTTTCTTGGAAAGAGTTTGACTAAACGGAAATAATAGTGTGTTAAGTTCAAGTCTGAACCATAGTCCTCGTGGGATCGATCCCAACCTACAAGTTTGGTTTTTTATTTGAGAACAATCGCTTATACTTCTTTAGGGAAGTGTAATTTGAGTGTATCAGTGAACACATACTGGAGGCTCTTATGATCTGTGAGCACATCAACATGAACACCATACAAGTAATGTCTCCACATCATTAGGGCAAATACTGCGACCGCAAGCTCGAAGTCATGAGTAGGGCAGTTCTTCTCATGGACCTTAAGTTGTCTAGAAGCATAAGCTATGACCTTACCTCGCTGCATCAACACACAACCTACGCCGACCCTGGATGCATTACAATATATCACATAACCATATTAACTATCTAGTAGAGTCAAGACAGGAGTTGTAGTCAACCTATTCTTCAGTTCTGAGAAACTTTTCTCACACTCATCTGACCAATGAAATTTCACATTTTTCAGAGTCAACTTGGTCAATGGGGAAGCTATGGATAAAAATCCTTCAACAAATCTTCTGTAATAACTGACCAAACCCAAGAAACTTTTGATATCTATTGGAGAGGTGGGTGTGTACTGCCTCAATTTTCTAAGAATCTACTCGGATCCCTTCATGAGATACCACATAACCAAGGAAAGTGAGGAACTGTAACTAGAATTCACATTTGCTGAGCTTAGCGAATAACTGGCAATATTTGAGAGTTTGCAGAACAACTCTTAGATTAGTTGCATGCTCTTCGTCACTCCGAGAATACATGAGGATATCATCAATAATGACGATGACGAACAAGTCCAAATACTATTTGAACACCCTATTCATTAAATCCATGAAACATGTAGCGCATGATAAGTTAGAGATTTGTACTCATTTAGGGATTTGTTTTTAATAGTTTTAGTGTCCTCAGTTGCCTACTTTATGCTATAAATTGATGTTAAAGTACTGATTTTCATGTATGTTAGCTAAGGAGCAAGGCAAGGACACTAACAAGCAAAAAGGAGCAAAACAACCTGAAGAAGTGGAGAAAAGCGATCCTAGTGATCGCCAAGACCACTGGCAAACCGTCGAGTCTCCCTTTAGCTCTCCTAAAGTTCAAGTGTGCCAGCCCTGCGGATGAAACAAAGTTGGCGATAGAAATGGCCTATGGGAAAATCTCCGATCCACTCCGCGACAACCAGGAGAATCTTCCTGGTCTAGGCAGGCCTGAAGAGCATATAACCTGTTATGGCACTGACCACCACATGTACCAGACAAAGCACATTGTTGAGTTGGGCAACCTGCTGGTGCTGATTGAGCTGTAGATTGATCCTTATTATTGTTACCTCTTTTCCCTGCCTGGCAGAAGGGCAATCCTTTAAGTTATTTCAAGACTGACCACACCTAAAGCATCCCTCTCTACCAGAAAGACACTCACCCGGATGGTTCTTACCACACTTTGTACAAGTTGGAAAAGTTTGGTTACCTCAAGCAATACCCTGTGACTTAGAACCTGATTCCCTACCTTTCTTATCATGTCGAAACATGGGGGTGGAGCACTAGCATATTAAGGTGCTGGGGCTGTAGTCCTTTGCTGAAATTGTGAGCGATTCCCGTTGCCCAAATTTTGCTAGGAGTATTCATAATTTCCTATTATGGCCTTTATATTATCCCTAGCCATTTCCCTAAGCTTATCTCCCTCAACCGGTTGACCATGAATCATAAGTCTGGAGATATCCATATTCCCTAGAACCATAGAATTCTTGAACTCGATCTTCATCAGATCAAATACCCCAAACAAGAACTTAGTCATTTGAGCCCTTGGATCGGCAACAATGTGTGGAGCATACATGGAGAGCTGGGTGAACTTCAGACCGTACTCTTGGACCAACATTGAACCTTGTTTCAAGTTCATAATCTCTTGTGGTTTATCTTCTCTCAAATCCCTTGGGAATAAGCTGTCCATAAAAGCCCCAGTCAAACAATCCCAAGTCATAGAAGCTGCATTCTCATCCCTATTTTCCTTCCAATGTGTGAACCAAATATGAGCTACGTCCTTGAGTTGATAGGATGCTAACTCAACACTCTCAGTACCAGTCACTTGCATTACTCCAAGAATCTTCTTAACCTCATCAATGAAGTTTTATGGGTCCTCACAAACCTTTGACCCTAGAAATTCAGGCGGATTCATTGAACAAAGTCTCGAACTCTAGCTGCAATTGATCCACCATTGGTGTTTACAAGAGCTGGAGCCTGCTGATTGTTATGATTGGCCACACTCTGAGCTAACAGCTAGATCACATTCAGAAATTCTACATTTGTAACATCAATGTTCGGGACTGGAGAACAACATTAGAATTATGTGCATGAGCATTCTGTGCGTTAGCTCTACGAAGAGGCATGATCTGAAATGCATAACGATGGATTAGAAAGGAAAGTTGAATCATACCTCACACACGATAGGACTATCAAAGAAAGTGATGTTTTTCTTAAAACACTTTGTAGCCTCTCCCTCATAGATGTGGCACGCTTCACACCCATGAAAAAGACTCTACATAGGGCGACTTTCATACATCCTAGGACTCTTGAACCTAATGCTCTGACGTAAAGTTGCTCACGCCCCGAGGCTACCCCCTTGACATAACACGGGACCTAGGATCATGAGTGACCCCAAGGTAACCCTCTGTCTGGCATATCATAAGCATACAATAAAAGTTACTGAATAAGACATGTACTATGCGGAAGCTAAAACAATGGATAACGGAAAATAGGGAAAATCCAAATAGTGTGAATATATAAAACATATTAAGAGTTTGTTGCTAACTGAAACAATCACTTAACAACTCAAGCTAAATGTTGAAAACCTGGTCAAATGCACTAAGAGTCTGACTATGGGAGCTACTATTAACCGATATAAACCACGTGAGCTAAACGAGGAGTTCGATGTATACGCCCCATCGAGAGGACCCAATATACCTTTCCAGAGTATAAAGGCATGACTGGCATGATTACTAAATCTATTTCCCAACAAAAGGGACTTATAATCCTATGCGGGCACGTAGTTTTGGGACTATGAGGGTATGCTGAACCCTAGTCCAACTCGGTGCTAAGTCTACTCCTAACTGAATATGTATATGACTAAAATGTAAGTGAAATACTTAATAGCTCAAAATACTAACATGCTAACTGAGAATGAAACATTTATATATTGAGAATGTGACATTCGAAATCTGAAGCATGATTTTTTTTATCTGACCTTGCAAGTATAATTCATAAACTAAGAGAATTTACACAAACTAGGGCTCTCAGATTTATACATGGAATTATGTAACGTTTCCAAGAAAACATGATATTTAGACTCTGGATTTTATAGCAACTGAAATCATAACAATTCTCCAGAATTTTAAAAACCCTAGGTTTAAACAAGCTATGTAGAATCAAGGATCTGACTGAATTCTAGTGACCTAGTGGATGAAAGGAACACACTAGTGAAATCCCACATACCTGGTGAAAAAAACTACTAAGAAATCCTTCAGATTTCAAGGTGGAACGTGAAGAAAACCTCCTGCTTGTTCTTTAGAAGTTCGCGCTTCTTTTGTCACTTTTTCTCTATGGTTAGGTGAATGAAGGTTTTGGGTAATGCCTGACTAGAATATTAGGCTTCAACTAAGTAAAACAACATAGTTTAAGTGCCTAATGTATAAGAGAAAAGACTAAAACGACCCTGACTTAAAGCTGGCGAGGGGCCATTCACGAGGCTACTAACGGACCATCAATTGGACCACGACCCATCAATTGGGTCATGGTTCTTGGCCAGTGCTACTGGTTCTTGGTACCTCCATATACGGTCCACTTCACGGACCGTGTGAAGGACCACGAGCCGTGAAGGCCAGCGTTGTTCTTCACTTGGGGTTGGTGTTTGCTGGGTCAAGACGACGAACCCATCCACAGTCCGTCATTGGGACCACGGCCCGTGGAGGACCCTATGGTCATCCATGCTGGATAGGTATGAACCACGAGCAGGTCAATGAACCGTGGTTCATTTCATGGTCTGTGAACCCCTCTGTGGTTCACCTAATTTTCCTGTTGTTCAGTTTGTAAGGTTTTTGAGGTGTTTACGACATGCCCCCGGGTCACTTTTACTAGCTAGGTGGCTTATTCCCTTGGAAATGGACTAGCATGTTGGGCACCCTTGATATATGGTAATCCTCTTTAGAGTTGACACACCCCGGGGTCACTTTTTCTATCTGGATCGGAGTGGCCTGGCTAGCTAGGAAACCTTGATTGATTTGTTACCTTTACTTGATTGGATGGAAGTCGACTATATTAATGGGTATGTGTGGTTACTTGCACTGGGAGATCAATTTTCACTTCTTGAGTTTTGATATGTGATACGTTTCTCTCAGTAGACATAGATATTCTACATACTTGTGGGCTTATGGGGGTTCGTTGGGCTTTTAGTTAAACTTGTACAAGAGTGTACCTTCTAGGCTTATGCGGTCCAGTTAAGTTTAGTTTTCCCTTACTTAGATTTGCTTTTAGTATGCCCTTGTGTTCTATTTCATTTCCACTTTGACCTCCGTTTGTGTCTTGATTCTATCTTTTCATATTATCTTGACCCTTCTTGCTTATTCATCCTATTATGCCTACTTAGTACCTTCATTTTTGTACTCATGCTACTCTCTGAATCAATTTCATGAAGCATTCCTATGTAACTTCCGAAAATTGCTATAATCTCAAAATTACTTGTTCCTTTTATTCCTAGAGAAAAATTCCAAAAATGCAGGATTTATTTTTTGTAATATTTTTAATTCAAAACTAATCTTAATCATAACCATTGTACAGGTTTGGATGTTTTTCAAGTAAAGAAAGGAATGTCAAGTGCAATGCTTCAATTTACTGTGGGACTACATTTTATTTTTGGTGCCTGTAGATCTATCTAATAATAATCTATAGTCTAGAATGTATTTACTTTCAACATAATTTTCACTTCCAATTTATTTTTATTATTTTTTCCTTTGGTGATTTATAACCATTAGAGTTGTAATAGGGACAGTGATGTTACAAACATGAGCATTGAATTATTTTTGTTTGTTAGTAAGACTTCATATTTGCTTATTTTATGCTCAACACTCAAGTTGTTAAAGTACCAAATTCATGAAATTCTTACTTTACTTATGTAGTGTATATAGCGGTAGCATAGTTTCAACAATCTTATGCCATTATGCAAAATCTTATACTCAATCACTTGGAATGTTGCATGTGTTTGAGAACTAGTTATATTTAATGTGAATTTTTTTTTAGGCAAAAGGTAGATTACGATTTAAACCCTATATCAATTTTAACGTTATAAATTATTTAATAAATCAAATATCTACTAGTAAAAATGCTTTAAATTCATTTAACCTCCTAGATTTATTGCAAGCTAAAGAGTACTCCTAAAGAAATTATTCGTAGATTTTGAAAGTAAGACATTGATCATTTATTTATTTAATTAGTACGTAATTAATAAATTTATAAAGAAATTTGATAGCAAAGTCAATATATCGAAAATTGGATTTGAAATACTTTTTCTGTCATATTAATATTGCTTAATGAATCAGCCACAATATTCTCTCCAAGTTTCTAAAAAAATAACCTTATCTGTATTTGTAAATTAAGTTATTCTTTTCATTACTCATAACTTATAATATTCTAAAGGTCAACATATTTACTTCAATATTTTAATCTTCCATAACTTATGATGAAAATATCGAAAGTAACTATTTTAATTATTCAAACCATTAATGATTTTAATTATACTGAAAAAAGAATTCCAGGAGTCACTACACTGATTATTAAAAATATAAATTGTTCATGCTTCTTGTTTCCTTCAACATATTCCTCACTAGTAAATGTGCCCGCGTGGTTAAAACATTCTTTTTTAAAATTTATTATAATAGAACTTTTCTTGTATTTTGATGCTATAGTATTTTTATATAAATTTACTTTTAAGAGTAAAGAACTTATTCAATTGTAGTTTACCATTTGTTTTATTAAAAGAAAAAACAGAATTACAAATCATAACACTATTTTCTCCTAGTTTACATAATTTTATTTTACAGATTCATTAATTTGCTTTGAAATTTTACAATGGTTAGTTTATTTTTATCATCTATATGCATGGTTACATAGTGTCTTTAATTAGAGAGTCAAATAAATATTTTTCTCAATTTTCTTCTTTGCTAATTTTTTTATTATAACAATATCAATTACTTTCAAAATATTAAATATATTTTTTAATTTATATATATATATATATATACTACCTTAAAAGCATGAACTCCCTAACTTGAATGCTAAATTACTATAATACCCTTACTTAAAACACCCAATTTATTATATATTATATATTTAATATTAAATATATATACGCTATATTATATTAAATGCAGACACCTTTTCACATTGATGGGTAGTGACTTTCCCGAAAGGTTATGACTTTTTTTTATAGAGTTGTGATTTTTTTGACGAGTTATGACATTTCCAAAAAAAATTGATTTTTCTGAATGGTTGTGACTTATCTGAAAAGACACGATAAGTACCTTTTCATACTACCCTTTGTTGTCTATAAATAGAGGGGGTTTCTCACACTTTTAAATTATGAATTTTGTAAGTTTTCTATTCTTCTACCTAAAACAGGAAAGATTGTGAGAGTTGTTCAATTATGCATTTACAATATTTTTTTGTTCGTAACTTAGATAGATCAATAAAGGTTGATGCAAAAAGGAGAATGAAATAACACAACTACAAATGAGAAGAATATCGTGATAATTAATATGCACTCATTTTCATAGCCATAAAATATACTTTTGCCGCAACTCTTCCTTGACAAGAAGTTCAATGATTTTTCATTGCACAAACTATAACTTGGTGTTCAGAATCTAAAAAGTCTCGAACTATTGGAGAAAAAGTATTTGATAAAAAACTTGTTTGAAGAATCCAAAATACATTTAATAAGTACTCTTTCGTTTTTAATATATATTTTGTACTTTTATTTTTATTCAGTATAATAAATAATGTTCTTTTTTCTTGGGGGTGAGGACGCATCTTTAAGACCACAAAGTTAAAAGACATTTTTATATATTATACATATGATCCTTAAATTAAAAGTCTTCTTTATTTTTTTAAATTTCATATCAAAATAAAATTAGACCAATCTATATATGTCTTTTTTATTTATCTATACTACCTTAAAAGAATGAATTAATAACTTAAATGTTAAATTATTATAATACCTCCAACTTAAAACACCAAATGTAGTATATCTTCTATATTTTATATTGTATTATATTTATTTGTTTGTATTATATTATATTATATTAAAGGCAGACAACTCTTCACATTGAAGGGTTGTGACATTTTCGAAGAGTTATAACATTTCTGATGAGTTGTGACCTTTTTGAAGGGTTGTGACTTTTCTATAGGGTTGCGACTTTTTCGAAGAGTAGTGACTTTTCCAAAGGGTTGCGACTCCGAAGAGTTGTGACTTTTCCAAAGGTTTGCGACTTTTCTGAAGAGTTATGACTTTTCCGATTAGTTTTGACCTTTCTGAAGGGTTGTGACTTTCTAAAGGGTTGTAACTTCTCTTTGATTAGGCACCACGAGCAGTTTTTCATACAATACCCTCTGTTGGCTGTAAAAAGAGGGGCTTCATCAAATTTTCAAACAACATTTAAAAATATTATTATTATTATTCTTAAAACACACAATTTAGTATATCTTCTATATTTTTATGACAAGAAACAATATGCACATACTAATACTACAAATTTTTAACTATAAATAGAGGGCTTTCCTCACATTTTTAAACTATGGTTTTTTATGTTTTCTATTATTCTCTTCTTTAAACCTCAAGTTTGATTTACAAACGTTGACAATCTCAAAGTTAAGTGAAAATAGAACACTCCATAACATGAATGTTAAATTAATCTAATACTCCAGCTAAAACATACAATGTAGTATATCTTCTATATTTTTTATCAATATTGATATATATTATATTATATTAAAAGTAAGAACACCTACAAAACAATAATAACAAAGTAATGCACTATGGGGAAGGTAGTAGAAATTTTATTTAAGAGGTGTAACTAAGAGATTTTAAGAGTGACGAATTTTTTATTTAGCAATATTCATATTATTTTTAAGAATAGTGTGGTACATGATTTGATTTTCACGTAGAACGCACGTGCACCAAAACTAGTATATATATATAAATATTTATATAACTAATGAGTGAGTTTATTAAGAGAAAAGGTTCCATAATCATATGATATACCAGTAAGTAATATGTAGTCATGATGTGTTTTAAAATTAAAATACAATCTTCCAAAATTCAAATTCCATATGTAATATAGTTATGATAATGTTTTGGAATTGAATTTGTGCCCAAACAAAACATTAAGGGTCCTTGAAAAGGGTAAAAGAGAAGTAAGGGATAATGGGAAAAAGTTCAAAAAGGTACTTTGGTGCGAGAGAATAGTCATCATTGTAGTAATTAATTGG
Source organism: Solanum chiquidenum (assembly GCA_029582725.1). Classification (NCBI taxonomy): domain Eukaryota; kingdom Viridiplantae; phylum Streptophyta; class Magnoliopsida; order Solanales; family Solanaceae; genus Solanum; species Solanum chiquidenum. The sequence goes on from JAJOOS010021046.1 coordinate 16,838, forward strand.
TAGTTTTAATTCTATCATTTGACTTTCTATTTTTTTTACTCCTATTAATATTAACATTATTATGACAACAACAAAAAAATCATACTAATTTTTAGGCTTGATCTTTTGGAGAAGAAAAGATTTCTTTGGAGAATGTTGTAAAAATGTATTTTGTAAAAACTTATTTGTGAATCTGTAGTTTTTTGGATTTACATAGAGTTTGTATTAACAAATACTTATAACAATAACTTTGAAGAAACATAAACAAAAATGTTTAAAACATATACTCAAAAACAAAAATTAATATCATAAGCATAAATTAATGACTATAAAAAAACATACCAGGATCTGTAACAACAGAATGAAACAGAAAGGAAAAAATCGAGTCCACTGAATGCAGAGTGTCTCTTCATAAGAGTCCACTTATTTTCTCTTCTACACCAAGCTATTATATAGTGTCTGGTGTAGACAATTAAAATGCAATTATTCTATAAGATAAGTGACTCATGAGCTTTGCGGAGAGGTTTACGTCACTACAATCAGATTGCAGTGACTTTATAT
>JAJOOS010021049.1:0-15146 GCA_029582725.1 Solanum chiquidenum
GAAGAAGAAGAAGAAGAAGAAGAAGAAGAAGAAGAAGAAGAAGAAGAAGAAGAAGAAGAAGAAGAAGAAGAAGAAGAAGAAGAGGAAGAGGAAGAAGAAGAAGAGGAAGAAGAAGAGGAGGAGGAGGAAGAGGAGGAAGAGGAGGAGGAAGAGGAGGAGAAATAAGAGGAGGAGGAAGAGGAGGAAGAGGAAGAAGAGGAGAAAGAAGAGAAGGAGGAAGAGGAGGAGGAAGAGGAGGAAGAAGAAGAAGAGGTAATAGTAGTAGTAGTAGTAGAAGAAGAAGAAGAAGAAGAAGAAGAAGAAGAAGAAGAGGAGGAGGTGGAGGAGGAGGAGGAGGAGGAAGAGGACGAAGAGGAAGAGGAAGAGGAATAAGAAGAAGAGGAAGAGGAGGAAGAAGAGGAGGAACAAGAGGAGGAAGAAGAGGAGGAACAAGAAAAGGAAGAAGAAGAGTAAGAAGAGGAGGAAGAAGAGGAAGAAGAGGAAGAAGAGGAAGAAGAGGAAGAAGAGGAAGAGGAAGAAGAAGAGGAGGAAGAGGAAGAAGAAGAGGAGGAAGAGGAAGAGCAAGAGGAGGAGGAGGAGAAGGAGGAGGAGGAATAGGAAGAGGAGGAAGAGGAGGAAGAGGAGGAGGAGGAAGAGGAGGAAGAGGAGGAGGAGGAGGAGGAGAAGAATAAGAAGAGGAATAAGAGGAGGAGGAGGAGAATAAGAAGGAAGAGGAAGAAGAGGAGGAGGATGAGGAGGAAAAGAATAAAAAGAGGAATAAGAGGAGGAGGAGAATAAGAAGGAAGAGGAAGAAGAGGAGGAGGATGAGGAGGAGAATAAGAAGGAAGAGGAGAAGAAGAAGGGTTCCATTCAAGTCTCAATTTCCACCATATCTTTTGGGCTTTGAATTCCAAGGTCCAAGGTATGATAGTATTCACCTATGGAGCTATTTCCTCCATAAGGTTCCTAAATTTCCCAATTTAGTAAAGCTAGATTCCCTAATCAAATTAGGATTTTATTCAATTGCCATGGGTTCCTTTCAATGTTCATATGATTGATTGATTTATGTATTTTTATGCATGAATTGAAGTAATTGTATGTCTTTAAGTTGAATCCCCATGAACCCATGATTCCTAGACTATGATAATATGATGTGGGTTTTGAACTATGAAAGATAAATTTATAAAGATATGCACATTTTGAGGAAGTTATTATGAATGATTTGAGGTTGCTTTGAGAGTAAATCATCGATATTTTTATTGTGAAATGATATTCTCACATAAAGATTCATAGGGTTGAAGGATTTTCTCAACTAAACTTTGAATTAAGATTTAGGAGCTATTCTAATGAATTCTAGCTTGGATTGGCTACTTCATTATGCGTTTTCGTGGATAATGAGATGAATAAGACTAATGACTATTCCATGGGATTTCTGCTTAGCACCGAGAGGATATTGAGATGAAAACTCTCCCATAGAAGAGACCGGGTTTCTAGTTGCAATCTCCTTATCCCATAACTATATGCCACCATAGGATTATCTTAGTTAGACATTATCTAGTTGATCCACCAAAGTTAGAAATTTATGGTTCTTACCTTGGCAAGTAAGCACATCTCTGAACTCCATGTTATAGCTCACATGGTTTATATGTAGATTAATGGCTACTTCCCACAATAATTAACTAAGGTTACTTCTAGAAGTAACTCACATGTGTTTTAAAGATGATTTAACTTGCATTGACCATAATCACGATTCATGTTTTCTAACCTTTTATCGTATGGTGTAGCTTGGTCATTGCATATCATGCAAAGTCCTTTTTAGCATGATTTTACAACTCTTATGCATTTCTATAATACTTGATACATTATACATACTTACGTGTACTCTTGCCTACATTGTTTCACCAAATGTAGGGTCCAACGCTTCTACCTCTCATACTTGTGGCTAGTTGGTACTTTGTAGCTTTTGAAGATTGGTGATGCTCATGTTCTGAAGACCAAGACTCTTTATTTCCCTATGTCTTTACATTTTGGATGTTGTATGTAATGTATGGGTTACGTCCCAATCACTCTTTCATGTAATAGATGGCTTTGAGACTATGTTAGACTTCCGCTACTTTTTGGCAATTCTTTCGCTATAAAAAACTGTCTTTTGAACTCTTTAATTCTATTATTTTTTATGATGTATGATGAGTGATTTGTGTAGATCCTCTCGGGGTCGTATAGGTCATGGCACGTCTAGGAAGTACTTTGGGTCGTGACAACTTTGTACATGAATGATGTCCATCAGAAATTTACACTACAATTAATTTGTCAATTACAATAAATAGGAAAACAATTGATAGATATAGTTATTGTTCTTCAAAATTCTAACAAAATTATGGAGATGATGGTACCGAAACATTGTCAAAGCAGCTAACAATGAACTACACAATTTGCAATATGTACGGCAAAAAAATCAATTTTTTTTAAATGAAGGATGAGAATTAGTGACACTGATACTAATATTACCACATATCTTGTCTAATTGATGAAACTATTACAATCTTAACAAATATTAATAAAACATTTATATTCTTGTTTATATTACATAGAATTAGATAAAAATGCTAATTTTGACAAATTACCAGTGAAAGAAACATCAAGAACTTGAAGAAATTAATCAAAATGCATAAAGCTTTGCAGAAATAGCAAATTTAAGTCTAAACAAATAAAGTAACAAAAAAGACATACCTAAATAAAGATTAAATATGAAAGAAAGAACCCTTTAGTGTCGTGGCTACTTCCTATCTATTCTCTTATGCAAAAGAAAAGGAAAGGTAAGCTGATCATTTTTATGGGATAATATAAAATATATAAAATGGTTGTAAAAATATTTATTAATTTAATTATGTACACATAAAGATGAAAAACATATATCTTCAATATATGATTGAAAATAGTTTTGACTAAGTATTAACATTTATAACAATTCTATCACGATCCAAACCGTCGTGATTGGCACACACACTAACCCTTCGGTAGGAGAACCATTACTACAATCCAACTAAACAACTTAACGGAAAACTAAACATTTAAAGATACGGAAGAAGGTTTAAATGTCCAAAGCAAAATGGAGTTCCCATAAACTCCAAAAGTTTAACAAAACAAATACCAAAACCTTTGCGGAAAACAACACCTAGAACCTAAAAGTCAATGTACCAAAACTCTACTAACGACAAGTCTATGAACTAGGGGTATAACTCTGAAAGCTATAACATAACAAATATCTAAAGCACTAGTCTAAATCCGAAGAGAATGGACTATACAAAATGAAAACTCATAGCCGCCTAGAAGAACTGGCTCACCCTTGAATTCGTCTTCGATAAATGATCTCCTAAATAAGGTATGTTAGTAGCCGTCTGAAGATGTCCCCTACTCGACAAAGAAAGAGCAAGTGCAGTATCAGTACACAACTACAGTGTATTGGTAGGATCACGCGGCTACTCCCATAAGCACAATATACAACAATCAATCACAACATAGTAAACACACATATACAGAATACAGTTCAGTCATCATTTTAGAGCAACATACAGTCTTCCATTATCAATGACAAGTAAACATAAGCTTAACAATCACAAGTAGTTCTCTCATGGAACCCATAATCAAACTGTTAGTGTGTCGGAACGTGACACCTGATCCAATATGTGTGTCAGAACGTGATACCCGATCCAATATATGTATCGGAACGTGACACCCGATCCAATATATGTGTCGGAACGTGACACCCGATCCAATATATGTGTCGGAACGTGACACCCGATCCAGTTAGCACAACCACATTCACAATCACACCCATAAAGAACAATGCTCATAGTCATACAATCAAGCAATGGTTTCATGGAATGTAATTATTCAAATGCATATACTCATTTGCATTAGATTCGATTTATATTCCTTGTTCTCATACATGCATGCATACAATGAAGCAATTAACCGGCATATATCACACAAATAGGAAAACAAACAATCACCTACCACGAAACCAAGCTTGAATCCTCTTAGGACACTTGATTCTTCCCTTTCCTGATTCTTTCCGCTTGTTCTAGGTCTACAAACAATTAATATAACGCAAGGATTAATAATTAAGGTCTAATTTACTCGGATTAAAACAAACCTAATAACCCAAGACCAATCCCATGATCCTAATGTGCAGCTAGGGCTTTTCCCACCATTAACTTTAGGCCAAAACCGTCCCCCAACGATAATTACCCAAGAATCTAAGTTTTATAGATCGAAAAATGGATTAAGGGAGTAAAATCCTTACCTTTTACACCAAACGTTGTGGAAAACTGTCAAGAACTCATCCTAGGTCATCTCCTAACTCTTAAGAACAAAGTTAGCAAAAAAATAATGAATTGGGGATTTTTCCAGACTTAAGTCGCGACTGACCCGCTACAACGGCCCCGCCCTGGTGGCTTACACGGAGATAGAACCTTAAAATTTGAGTTCCAAGCCTCCATTTCAAAGCACACCTTCAAGCCTTGACGGTCAAAAACTACCCTTTCACGCCAAGATCAATTTCATGCGTTCTACTAGCATAAATTTGATTTTGTAAAGCCGTGCAGGCTCTTTAACGCCTTAGTTATCCACTTATGTGATCAAACTTATAATTAGATCCTCCATTCATTACCAGATTTCCCTAGACCATACCTGACTCTGATTTCATCCAAATCTAGACTAGACTACAATTTTCCAAGTACTACAAAAAAGGTTTTCTAGCCTAAATTCCTTGCCCGTTGGCTTTTCCATAACGACGGGAACCGTTCATTACAATAGATACCAATTTACCCATCACTCGGCCCCGAATGACAAACTAGGAGAAAAAGGCTAAAGCAAGAGTAGAGTAATACCTGAATCATCGAATAACTGGGATACTTGTATCGTATGTCCTTCTCGGTTTCCCAAGTAGCTTCCTTAACTGGACAATGCTTCTATTGAACTTTCACATACTTAATCTCTTTGGTCCTTAGCTTCTGGACATCACGATCAAGAATTGCAATCGGTTCCTCCTCATACTAAAGGTCTTTGTCTAACAACATTATGTCCCACTTTATGATATAATCTCTGTTGCCATGATACTTCTTCAACATGGACATATGAAACACTGGATGAACTCCAGATAAGCTAGGGGTAAGGCCAATCTATAAGCCACTAGCCCTACATAGTCAAGAATCTCAAATGGACCAAGGTATCAAGGACTAAGCTTGCCCTTCTTACCGAATCTCATTACTCCCTTTATGGGTGACACTTTTAGAAGAACTTTCTCACCAGCCTGGAAGAACATGTCCCTTAACCTTACGGCCTGCATACTTTTTCTGTCGACTCTGGGCTTCTAGAAGCTTGGCTTGGATACTGCTCACTTTATCTTAGCATCCTTCACCAAATCAACCCCCAAAGGTTTCACATCTCCAGCCTCAAACCACCGTATGGGTGATCTACATCCCCTCCCATAAAGTGCATCGAACGTTGCCATGTCAATGCTAGAGCGGTAACTATTATTATCGGAGAACTCACAGAACGGTAGGAACTTATCCAATGTCCCCTAAAATCAATCACGCATGCCCTCAACATGTCCTCTAACACTTGAATCTTTCTCTCTTACTGCCCATCCATCTGTGGATGTAAAGTTGTACTAAAACTGAGTTGAGTGCACAACTCATCATGCAATTTCCTTCAAAACTTGGATGTGAATTGTGTACCACGGTCTGAGATGATAGAAAGGGCCACCCCGTGCACCCTCACTATCTCTTTCACATAAACCTTAGCCAACTGTTGAGCATTATAGTCTATTCTGACAGGAATGAAATGGGCTGACTTATCCACTCTGTCAGCCACTACCCAAATAGAATCAAACTTCCCCCAAAGTCTTGGGGTGACCAACCACAAAATCCATAGCTATCCTTTCCTAGTTCCATTACGGAATTGGCCTTCTCAGAAGAAAACCTGCAGGCCTTTGATGATCATACTTTACCTGCTAACAGTATTGGCACTTAGCCACAATCTAGGCTATGTCTTTCTTCATGCCAGGCCACCAATAATGCCGCTTCAAATCTCGGTACATCTTGGTCACACTCGGATGAATGGAATATAGCAAACCATGGGATTATGTCAACATTTTCTGAATCAAGTCATATACTCGGGGAACACAAATTATCCCTTTAAAACTAAGGACACCTTCCAGATTAAGAACCATATCTTGTGCCTTACCAGACACTGTCTTCTTTCTAATCTCATTCAAATTCTCATCCTCAAACTGTTTGGCCTTGATCTCCTTACTGAATGTGGGTCTAACCTCAATGCTATCTAAAACCCCACCTTTCTCTTAAATGCCCAATTGCATGAACTTAGACTCCAAGGTTTGAATATCATTGGCCAAAGGTCGCTTGGATACCCCCAAACAAGCTAGACTACCCATACATACCACCTTTTGGCTTAGTGCGTCTGCCACCACATTAGCCTTACCCAGATGATACTGGATGGTGACATCATAATCCTTAAGTAACTCCATCCACCTTCGTTGTCTCAAATTTAGGTCCTTTTGAGTGAATACATGTTGCAGACTACGATGATCAGTAGACACCTCACACTTGACACCATAAAGGTAATGCCGCCAGATCTTAAGAGCAAACACTACCACTGCCAACTCCAAATCATGTGTCGTGTAGTTGTAGACACGTAATTTTTTACCAAACTTAAGGTCATACATCATTTTTAGAGCTTAAATATTTTGTAAAAATCCAAATTAAATATTTTGGGTTTTACCTTATTTTAGTAAGTTTATTTTAAAAGATTTGAAAATAACAAAAAAAAAATCTTTTTATTGTAGTTTAATAAATAAACTAGTATTTCTTATTTATAATTTATTATTAGCTACTCCATTTATGTTAGTTTAAAAATAATTATATTATATTATATTATATTAATTATTAAAAAAATAACCCATACCCATCTTCCATTACCCCCACTCACCACACTTACATATACTACCCCACTCCACACACACTACCTCAACTCCACTCCCCCTCACACCCACAACACCCCTAGATATACAACATACACGACACAAAAGAAAAAAGAAAAAAAATCAGCAATACCAAAAGACAACCAACACACATATGTACAGAAAGGGAGGGACTGACTAAAAACGAAAAAAACAATCAACAAAAATGGAAAAGAAAAGAGAACAATATACAGAGACAGAACGATCAGAAAAAAAGAGAGGAGAAAAAACGTACAGGAAAACAAAGAAAATTTCAACAATAGACTTCCTTCTCCACGCACACACAACATACTTATTCGTTCTCTTATTATACATTTTTTTTCTCACAAACAAAGGTTGAGTTTGAGGTTTGCTTGCGGGGTTTCGAGCTCGTGGTTCCCTATTAAGATTGCTCTCTTTACTTGTTTGTGTTTCGCAAGAGGTACTATTTAACATTTATTTTTAATTTAATTTTCATGATTATATAGTACTTAATTCCAATGTTATGAATTGGCTCAAATTTTATGTTTGTTCAACTTTTTCATTATAATATTGAAATATGGTAAACATGTGTATTGTTAAATTTACAATAAATTTTATATAATATCGTATTTTGATCTTTATGTCTATTATTCGGTGATATCGTTCTTGCTCCTATTTTACCACAAAAATTCATATTCTATTTTTTTTACTTATTTTAAAAAAATATATTAATTGTGAATCCAAGCATGAATAAAGTTATTATTGAATTAATATGTAAATTTATTTATTTATGTGAGGATCTTATCATGAGTTGTATATTTAGTGTATTTGAACACTTATGTATTTGAGCATAGAGTTGAGGCTTCTAGGTTATTAATATCGTGAGAATAAACTTGCTTCAGTGTTATAACAAATAGTACATCTAAATGTTGTCTTCATATTATAATGCAAGTTGTTTGTCAATTTTATTCATTTTCCTTAATATGTATATGATATCTTTAACATGATAAGTGTGTGTTTGTTTATTATTTTTATCATCACTTGTTCAATAAATATAAACAATAAGGAACAAATTGGATTAAACATGATAAAGGATATATTTGTTGTAAAACTTTAAATTTTTTTTTTTTTTTTTTGTAAAAGATCGTATAGCTTTGTTAAATTCTTAGTCAAGCTTTAAGATGTGTCAAACTACAAACGAGTTAAGACACATGGTAAAGTGGACTTCAATAAAGAATGTGATTCCACATCTTTTTTGAGATATTTAAAGATGAGTATAATAATAATAATAATAATAATGACGATAGTAATAATAATAACGATAGTAATAATAATAATAATAATAATAATAATAAGTTTCAATTAAGAATGTGGTTACACATCTTTTTTGAAACACTTAAAAGAAATCTAAGGATGCAGTTATGCACCTTGGACAAATTATTTTAATGGTCAAGTTTATTAAATTTAAACTAAAATTTTTAAATTGAGAATATTAGGTGGTGCACTCGAGAGGGGAAGACAGTTATGTCTCTAAATGTCAAGATCGAGAATGCAGTTATGCATCCGGTTTAAGACTAATAAAAAATAAGCAAACCAAGGCATATAGACACAAATTATCCAAAAATATATCAAGATAAGTACAAGTCAATAAAAGCGACCGTGCTAGAACCACGGGACTCGAGGGATGCCTAATACCTTCCCCTCGATCAACAGAATTCCTTACCCGAATTTATGATTTGCAGACCAAAACTAAAGAGTCATTTCCTATTGATTAGGGATTCAAAAAGGTGACTTGGAATACCACAACTCAATTTGAAGTGGCGACTTTGAAATAAATAAATAAATCCCTAATCAATCCCGTCACTTAAATTGTAAAAACCCTTCCGCCGTCCGTAAAAAGGGGTGTGACATCTCTAGCGACTCCGTTGGGAAATAACCAGAATTTGAGCTTTGTTATATTGACTTTTACTTTATTTTATTGGATATATTGTGTTTGATGACCTAATGTGTTATATGCTGCTCATTTATTGCTTTTATATTTTTGAATTGTATTAAATTATTTTCTTTTGCTCAACCATTATAAATCTCTAAACACATTCACACACTGTCACAGGAATGCAGCTATGCATCCTACTTTCTATTAAGATAAAACTGGAGTGTCTTAACACCCAGTGAAGGATTTTTATTCGCACATGTTAGGCGGGGTTGGACCAGCAATGAAGTTGAAATAACGCTGCTACCGATAAGTTGCCCCTCCCTGGCTCGAGTTGTCCATTCGGGTAAGCCTGTCTAGACACCTTTCCTTTCAGGTTCAAGATTAGAAATACTGAAACATAAACAGGGTTATCCCTAGAAGGCTCTGCTTATTTGCATCATTTGCATCTGACTTGGTGAGCCTCGAAACAGGAGTTGGGTCTGCCTAGGACAAGTATCCTTCGCTTACTTGACCATTTAGATCATTTTATGTGCTACATGAAAATGCATATATTTAGAAAGTTTTTTTAAGTTGACCCATTTTAGTGTGGTTAGTGTAATGAATAGCAAAAAAATATCTTTTGATTTTATAAAATAAAAGAAGGAGAAAACACGAATATATTTCCTCTTTATTATACATTTTGTTAAAAATAAAATAATAAATTTTGCACGACTTAATGAAAAGAATAATAATTTTTTATTTAGATTTTTTTAAAAGTTTATAAAAAAAATTCAAAATATTTTATTTTCATAATACTTTGAAAAATTGCATTTTTGTCAAAAAAAATAATAATTAATAACTCAAAGTTTTTTAATGAACGAACTACGCACACCTGATTCTCAACTCGATGAGATATGTAGGCAACCCTCCTCGGGTTCGGTGATCCAAAAAAGAAAGAAGAGGTATTTCTTATTAAAAATAATGTTGTGTTCATAATTTTTCTGAACTACATCTGACCTGATTCTTGATATGATAAGATACGTAGGCAACCTTATTTGGAGGTTCGGTCCAATCAAGGAATAATCTAGAAATTCCTCTTAACAAAACCTGGGGTAATTTTTTTTTAAAAATAAATAAATTCAAAGTTTAAATAAAAGTGTTTCTCTTCCTTATTTTAAAATCTAAAAAAGAAAAAGATGAAAAATGTGTTTCGAGTATGACATTTCTTTAAGATTTTTTATTTTTTTTTACTTGATTGGTACCAACATGTTTAGGCATGTGCATAAGAAAAAAAAGTGTTAAACTATTTGGCAAGCCAGGCCAACTTTGTTGTGACCTATCGACTTCTTTTGGTATCTCTTGATATCTTTATGTAATACTTGAGAAACTGTTGTGCTTAAAGTTAAGGCTAAAATAAATTCGACCTCATGGTTCATGTGCATTGTGTGGTGAGATTTAGATATAAAATTCAATGGCATGACTTTGTTGATCTAGAACTTGGCCCGAATGTTGGTTGAGACGAAATTTTGAGCAACATTTAACTTGAAAAAGGATTATAGGCTTTCTTTGATTAGATTGTGCCTTTAAAGCTTACCAAATGACATGTTATCCATAGAACTCCCATTTTGAGCATAAAACCTTTATATTTGAATAACCACATCTTAGCATATATTCTTTCGAGTGCATAAATGCACTATTCATTGGTCCAACCTCCTTGAGCACACTATCAATTATCTACACAGTGCCAAAGATCTAAGTTGGGTAAAAAAGTGAATAGATCAAATATGCAAAAGTTAAAAAAATGACAAAGAAAAGCTAGAATGAAAAAATCAAAAAAAAAAATCTCCAACGAAAGGAGAGAAAATGAAAAAAAAAATTAAAAATGAGGAGAAGCTTTCAAGAAAAAAAAGGTCAAATGCGAAAATGAAAAAAACTATTGAGAGCATTGTGCAAATTTTAAGGAGGAAATAGTCATTTTATCCCAAATAAATATCCTACCTTTCCCTAAGCCTACATGACAAGCCAATGACAAGGCCTATTTGATCTCATTTTTTGTGTTCTCACATTAGTGGATTCTTACATGAGGGCCAAGCATATGGTATCTCGATCTCATGCATTGAACATTTTTCTGAGTGTGAGTGACCTCTAAAACGTCCTAAGATCAGAACACTTCTATTGTGTGAAGTAGGACTTCATTTGTTGTTAGGGCACATGAAACATGAGGATATGAATAATTTTAACCCCTTAATTTATGCAAGATGAATTGATCTTGTAAATACTTAAGTATGTTTGAGATACAATTTGAAACTATAGGGATTACTCATAGTTGACCTCATATTTGTCTGAAAATAGCTGAAGGGGTTCATATGCATAATACTAATTGTTGGTACCAACTAAAGTCAAGATATTATCAAAAATGAAACGAGTCTTTTCCCAAAAGATGTCTTTAAAAAAAATCAAGAAAAAGAAAAATATTTTTTGACTTTTATGAACTACGTTTGACCTGATTCTTGCTATACAAGATATGTAGGCAGTCTTACAATGGGTTCGATCTCACAAAATAAAAATGTATATCCTTGAAAGATCAAAATCGAAAAAACACTGAAAAATGATAATTAAAAAGAATTTCAAAGTTTCTTAGTTTAAAAAACCGGGACATGTTTTTATTTGTAATAAAAATAAAATAAATCAATCACTACCATTTCTAGGGAACAAACACTCAGTCATCTTTTATTTTTGGGAACAAACACCCCAATTACATATTGTCTTGCATTTTGCTTTTTGGTACAAGTATTTCTCATTCATGTTTATAACTCATAAAAAATATTTTCTGGTGCAAACTGGTCAAAAAACAATGTTGTGGTGATTATATTTGATGCCCTTATTTAGAAAGATCTTTAGAAATATGAGATTTAGTGTAGCAGGACGCTCCTCATAATGGAACTTAGATTAGTAGGACCCTCCTCATAATGGAATTATCAGGACCCTCCTCATAATGGGATTAGCAGAACCCTCCTCATAATGGGACTTAGATTAGCAGGAACTTCCTTATAATGGGATTAGCAGGACCCTCCTCATAATGGGACTTAGATTAGCAAGACCCTCCTCATAATGGGACTTAGATTAGCAGGACCCTCCTCATAATGGGATTATCAGGAACCTCCTCATAATGGGACTTAGATTAGCAGGACCCTCCTCATAGTGGGATTATCAGGACCCTCCTCATAATGGGACTTAGATTAGCAGGACTCTCTTCATAATAGGATTTAGTTTAGCAGGACCCTTCTCATAATGAGACTTAGATTAGCAAGACCCTCCTCATAATGGGATTATCAGGACCCTTCTCACAATGGGACTAGCAGGACCCTCCTCATAAGGGGATTAGCAGGACCCTCCTCATAATGGGACTTAGACTAGCAGGACCCTCCTCATAATGGGATTAGCAGAACCCTCCACATAATGGGATTAGCAAGATCCTCCTCATAATGGGATTTAGTTTAGCAGGACTCTCCTCATAATGGGACTAGAAGGACTCTCCTCATAATGGGATTAGCAGGACCCTCTTACATAATGGGACTAGCAGGACCCTCCTGGATAATGGGATTAGCATGACCCTCCTGGATAATTGGACTTAGACTAGTAGGACCCTCCTTATAATGAGATTAGCAGGACCCTCCTCATAATGAGATTAGCAGGACCCTCCTCATAATGAGATTAGGAGGACCCTCCTTATAATGAGATTAGGAGGACCCTCCTTATAATGAGATTTAGTTTAGCAGGACCCTCCTCATAATGGGACATAGATTAACAGGACCCTCTTCATAACGGGATTAGCAGGACCCTCCTCATAATGGGACATAGATTAGCAGGACCCTCTTCATAACGAGATTCGCAGGACCCTCCTCATAATGGGACTAGAAGGACCCTCTTCATAATGAGATTAGCAGGACCCTCCTACATAATGGAACTAGCAGGACCCTCCTGGATAATGGAATTAGCAGGACCCTCCTGGATAATGGGACTAGCAAGACCCTCCTAGATAATGGGACCCTCTTACATAGTGGGATTTAGATTAGCAGGACCCTCTTACATAATGGGATTAGCAGGACCCTCCTACATAATGAGATTTAGATTAGCAGGACCCTCCTACATAATGGGATTTAGATTACCAGGACCCTCATACATAATGAGATTTAGTTTAGGAGGACTCTCCTACATAATGGGATTTAGTTTAGCATGACCCTCCTAAACAATGGGATATAGATTAGCAGGACCCTCCTGGACAATGGGATTAGCAGGACCCTCCTACATAATGGGATTTGGTTACTTTCTCCTAGGATAAACACTTCCTAGTCTGAGACCGTTATTTTTTCTCCTAGGATAAGCACTTCCTAGTCTAAAATTATTAATTTTTTATTTTATTTTTTAATTTATATTTACTAATAACTCACAAAAAATTTCCAGTGAAAACAGGGGCAAATTTTTTGTTTATTTCTTTTGTTTGTGATGGTTTTCAGGTTTGTTCAAGCGAAACATGGATTTGAAATTCAAGAACAAAGTTTCAACTCTTTTCAGAATAATCAATCCCAATGATAGCTAGAACTAGCTTCTTCAATGCATGTAGCAACCTGACCACCTGACACCTCTATTCAGTTACTGATCAGAAAACATGCAGTCATTCAGGAATATTTTCAAATTGTCATTTTTGAAGAGTACCAAAAACACACTCTAAGTGGCAAGTCAAGCATCGAATCCATTCAAGATCAAGATACTCACCAAAATCAAGGTGATATCTCAAAATGAAGACTCAAGTGAAGACTCAAGAGAAGCTGCATAGATAGGAGCTTGTACTTTTATTTCCTTTTTTGACTATTAGCTTTCATTTTTTTTTATGTAAGGATAAGAACCGCGACCTGGAGCCTCGATTGAACCTCACTTAACTTCCAATTCATCACCTCATCTCCTTGAACTACACGTGACCTGATTCCCTTATAATCCGAGATATGTAGGATGTCCAAAACCAAGACTCGGTCGCATAAATTTTACTTCAAATACAAGTCCGGTCAAAATTTGTCACGTTATCTACTTATTTGTCTGAAAACTCTTCGTGTTTCCAGTCAAAGAGGAGAAAACTGTAGACACGTAATTTTTGACCGAACTTAAGGTCTTACACCATTTTTAGAGCTTAAATATTTTGTAAAAATCTAAATTAAATATTTTGGCTTTTACCTTATTTTAGTAATTTTATTTTAAAAGATTTGAAAATAACAAAAAAAACTATATATTTTCTTTTTATTGTAGTTTAATAAATAAACTAGTATTTCTTATTTATAATTTATTAATAGCTACTCAATTTATGTTAGTTTAAAAATAATTATATTATATTATATTATATTAATTATTAAAAAAATAACCCATACCCATCTTCCATTACCCCCACTCACCACACTCACATATACTACCCCACTCCACACACACTACCTCAACTCCACTCCCCCTCACACCCACAACACCCCTAGATATACAACATACAGGACACAAAAATTAAAAATAAATAAAAATCAGCAATACCAAAAGACAACCAACACACATACGTACAGAAAGGGGGGGGGGACTGACCAAAAACGGAAAAAAAATCAATCAACAAAAAGGGAAAAGAAAAGAGAGAACAACATACAGAGACACAAAATGATCAGAAAAAAGAAAATAAAGGAGAAAAAACGTACAGGAAAACAAAGAAAATTTCAGCAATAGACTTCCTTCTCCACGCACACACAACATACATATTCGTCCTCTAATTATACTTTTTTTTTCTCACAAACAAAGGATGAGTTTGAGGTTTGCTTGCGGGGTTCAAGTTCATGATTCCCTATTAGGATTGCTCTTTTTATGTGAGTTTGAGTTTCGCAAGAGGTACTATTTAACATTTATTTTTAATTTGATTTTCATGATTATATAGTACTTAAATCCAATGTTATGAATTGGCTCAAATTTTATGTTTGTTCAACTTTTTTCATTATAATATTGAAATATGGTAAACATGTGTATTGTTAAATTTAGAATAATTTTATATAATATCGTATTTTGATCTTTATGTCTATTATTCGGTGATATCGTTCTTGCTCCTATTTTATTGCAAAAATTCATATTCTATTTTTTTACTTATTTTTTTTTTAAAAATTATTTGTGAATCCAAGCATGAATAAAGTTATTATTGAATTAATATGCAAAGTTATTTATTTATGTGAG